>CABFWB010000007.1:121831-159309 GCA_902151455.1 Timema bartmani
TTTTTTTTTTTTTTGAGAGGGGGTGAGCTTGTAGGTACGTATAAAATACTCGAGATAATTTATAAAGGCAACTCTTGTAGTCACTATTTACTTTAGTTTTCTACATGAGACAATCAATCATCCGCCGCTAGTTTGAGTAGTTGTCGCCAGTAGCGTGGCATGGCGACTATGCCATGTCAGGCTGACATAATTTGTTTGAATTGTAGTCCTACCCATGATATGTTCTCAATACTCGTTAGATCTATCATCGATCAGGTACACCCGGAAATACGTTCCCATACAGCAGCGTTTTTCAAACCGTGGTAAGTGTACCCCCATATGGGTAAGTGCAGACCCGGATTTAAGGAAGGGCGACAAGGACTAACGCCCCAGGGAATCCTCCAAACTGTTTCAATAAAAAAAACTCTTTTGGTTCTGTAGATTTCAGTCATATTAAGATATTAAAAATTCATTACTTATAAGTTACCCATTTTTATCTTTTTATGACAAAATATTAGGCCTGCTTGTCAATGGCTAATTTTTGTTTTAACAAATCTAATTTTTTGAGATTACAATATTTCCTTATTCAAACAATATATTTAACATTGAGCTTTAACAGTTAATTTTGTAAAGAAAATAACACGAATGTCGAACCGTTGAAAAGAAAAAAAAAGTTTAATATTGAGGCCTCCACGTGAGTTTTAATCTTCACATTTATGTTTTGATACCAGTGAGTTTGATAAACAAACTAACACTGATTATGCCGTAATGTTATGGACGTTGATATAAGGCTTTCCCCTTAGTCACGGATTTGTTTAGTCTACCATTAAATATTAATTAAAACGACTGTTTCTAACAAACAGTTATTTTGATGAAGTTCTGGAAGGAGTATGTTGGCCAGGCCGTTGCCCCGAAAGTGGTAGGGCCTATGTGACTGGAGAAAGCTTGAGAAAAAAATGGTCATAAAATTATTGAGCATAGAGTAGAGTACAAGTACATATTTAATACGCTTGATAAAATGGGTATTAATAAGATTAGGTAAGGAGTTTCGGAGAAAATAATGACATGTGAAATATTCTGGCAACAATCAACGATACGGTACAGTTTGATATTTTTTACCTCCTAAAGTGAGAAATTTTGTAAGATTCGAATGAACACAATGTAGTTTTCGGTTGTATACATCTCAAATATCCTAAAAGTTTTATTGTTTTTAACTACAGTAATTCATGAAAGTCCTTTCTATTCATAAAAGTTTTTTTTTACAAATTTCTTAACTGATGGGAGTGTCTTATTTTTACTTAAAAACTTCTTCGCCCTTAATTAGCTATAGGCCTACCTATATTATACAAAACCGAATAAGAAAATAAATTCACGTATTTCAACTCATTAAAAACAATGTACAATCCAAACAAGCCCTAAAGTAAAATTTATTTGCAGCTTTGGCATGAAAAAGAGGAAACATAAAAACAAACAAAAAACAATTTTTTTTGCCATCTTGTCTCAATACCTATCCGCGCTATACTCAAAACGCACCAATCAGATGAAGTATACCCGCATTTGTTTTGAGGAAGAGTGTAAAACTGTTAATGAAAAACATGCACCCTCAGTTCACTCTAACGGGATTTAAATCCCGATCTCCGTCATTGGCAGTCCAATCAATTGTTACAGAGTGTCACATTAGATTCCTTGGACTATTCGACCACCGAAGCGCGTTAGAATGGGTAACTAGGGATAGGGAACTTTACTAGTAAATTAGTCATATTCATTGGAACCACCTCTAGTTTGCATACATAAGCTATGGACTATCAATTTATTTTAAATTCTACCGCCCACATTTCTACGTCACAAGTCTAATTAAAGTCATGTAATAAAGTAAACATATATTTAAAAAATTAGAGGCCTATATTTATAAATAATAATCTTTTCACTAACTTATCAGTTTGACTAAAACGTTGTAATATAACCTTGTTTATTCATCTTACATTTGTTATGATTAAATTCTACTATAGTCTACCTTAAGAAATATCTGACATTGACAATTGAAGGATGGCTGACAGTGCGTTGTAAACTAAAAAAACCAGCGCGTTTATAAAACTCACAGCTTGGCGTCATTTTCTTTTTGTTTGCTTTTTTTTTTATTTTTTACTTTCTCCCCCTTGGTCGAGGCTACTCATGACGTCAACTACCATCAGCAGCATCGCGACGCTAAAATAACTTGCGTCGAGGGGCCGCACGCAAAACAGAACTCTACAATCTAAACACGGTGTGTTGATAAAGCTACTAGCAGGATTCCCTCATCCCCTCAAACCCCTCTTTTACACTTTTTTTTTTGTTTGCTGACAAACTCACGAGTGACATTCAGATGTATTGCGCTTTTAAAACAAGCTTGGCTAACTAGAGTAATCCATATACATTAGTTTAGCTAAAGTTATGGGTTTGTATGCCGATTTAAGTTGTAGGGTTGCACATTTAAAAAAATATCAACACTTCCTTCAAGCAACTTTGTTGGTAAATGGGTGACGTGAATAGAACAAACTATACTATTTTTAGTTAGAACTACTTATTTACACACGCTGGTAGTCAGATGGTCTAAAGCGTCACTCACCTAATAAACTGAATTGCCGGTGACGAAAGATCGGGGGTATGAATTCAGGTTGGGTAAAGGTGTATTTTTAATTTAAATTTTTTCCCACTTTATTTCCATGCAAATAAGGGAACATTTTTTCTAAAATCTTACAGACAGTCAAACAAATGAAAAGAGGTGGAGATAGAAAGGATAACTCACTTTACTTCTTCGATAAATAAAGCCATTTGATTATGTTTTAATCTGTTTAGAAAAACCGGCCGGGTGTACTTAAGATAGTTTTTCCTAAGCGATTTTCCAATCTCCCACCACGCGACTGAGCGGACTTTTTTTTTTCTTCTAGACTCCAATTTTCCCCACCCCTAATCCATCTGTGTAACTTAATGAGAAAAGCCCGGAAGAATAGTAAGGCGCGGAGAAAAATAACTAATTATATTATCAAAATATTTTACCTTCACCGCCCTCCTTCCCTCCTACAACAACGGGAACTTCATCTCACTTTGGAAAGAATGCAACAAAGAGGTTCACTAAGAGTGGAAAGCTTTTGGATTTTTTTTTTCTTGAAACATTTTCTTCCCATTTTAATTGTTCATGGCCTACAATCTACTTTGTTTCTTCTTCACCCTGATGTAGCAATACCATCACAAAAGAGCCTTATTAGCCTTCCCGTGTTTTCCCCCACTTCTTTTTTTTACTAGTTTAAAGTGTTTATGTCGTTAATGGACGCTTTCGTACCGTTGTATCTAAACACAAATAACAATATTTTTTGTTACACAAGGCGGGTATTTATAATCTAAAGAGAGGTAGATGGGAATTTGAGAATATATCACCTAAACACCATTTATACATTATTAAGGTCATATATACCTGGGCTGATGATCACTTGGTCTAAGGCGCGAGGCTTTGCGATAAACTTTATTGCTGGTTATAGATGTAAATATTCGAATCTCGGGAGTTATTTATAATCTTATCGCCACACTAATGCGGGTGCAATTCCTCTCTAAGCCACCTTACTTTTATTTACTAATTATATTAACGTGGTGGTTTTAAAAATGATCGATTAAAAATTGTCCAAAAAGAATATATTTATTTTCACCAAAGGTAGCGTAATTCTTTATTGAGTTCATAAATGCAATCTATTTTTCGTAAATAGTCCTAATTATATTGACAAAAGGCAAAATTCCACTTAGGTCTTCATTAAGTGCATTAGATTAATAAATTATTTGCATGTATCTTGGGGAAAAAAAGTCCTATTCCCTACCTCTTAAAATAAATCAGGATAACTCGAAACAACTGGCTTATGTGGTTAATTTATGACTGAAAAAAAAAAGGAAAGTTTTTCCTCAAGGGATTCTAAAAATATATAAAGCGACAACTTTGAGGGTGGATAAAGCAACATTTTTTGTGTAGTGAAAGTTTTTTTAGTGAAGGATAATGACAGCTTTTAGAAAGTTTTTAGGGTGAGGTGCTGAAAAAAAAAAAAGCACAAAAAACATGTGTATTGCAGTATTTTTAGTTTGTGCGCGAGCTAAATGCTGGATACGTAGCCAAGTCTTGGAGAAGTGCGCGCCCGGAGAAAACACAAGGAGGAGGATATAGGAAACCGTTGGATTTATCCGAGAAGGTTTACCAGAATCTTTAAGAGGTATTTTATTGGTGACCAGCTGTAGATTTATATAAACACTTAGTTAGATCCACTCAAACGTTAGACTTCTTTGAAAAAAAAAAGTTTCAAGTTGGTTCATATATTAATCAATCAGAAAACCACCTATTGGAGTAAAATATATTTTATTTGTTGAGTAAGATTTTTTTCTTTTTAATTTCACAAAATTTTCTCACAAAGCTTTTGTAAAAAGTTGGTAAGTTTTATAATAATTCTATAGTAAAGTAATAGTTATTTTCTATGTTTTACGATAATAAGTTAAAACAAAATTTTTACTGCATAAAAACACAACCTACTAACTTATATTTACCTGCTAGATGTGGATAAAACTATATTTTAATGCTACATCCTATGGCCAAATCAATATAATACTTACAATTTCTTACTAAATTGTTAAATTTTACCCTCCTAAAATTTTTAAAAATGTTTTCAAATATGTTTATACTAACCAATGCCTCATATGTAAGAAATTCTGACAACATCCTAACACTACATTATTTTCAGGCTTATTATTTTCAGGCTTATTATTATTATTATTATTATTATTTTCAGGCTTATTATTATTATTATTATTATTTTCAGGCTTATTATTATTATTATTATTATTATTATTATACTTTACGTAAGCGTAGCCTGAACGGGTAGTAAGGCGGGGCGAAAAAAGGAAAATGTTCTAAGTCGTCTAATCAAAATTCGGGAAATATTAAGGACAACCTTTATTTTGTAAACCTGCACCGTTGGACACGCAGAATAAACGTCAAGCTCATACAGTCTTGCTTTTAGGCTACGGTAAGCCTGGATCAGTATCCCGGCAGGATTTATCGGAGGTTTATTTCTTCACTTGTTTACCACTCTACCTCCAAGCAAATGTGGATACATTACCTAGCAATAGTTCGTTTTTCATCCAAACTCAATAAATTGAATTAAATTCGTTAAGCCCGGGAAAAATGCAAGTAAAATGAAAAATATTGTAAAATAACTCCTTGCAAATGGAGTAAGTTATTGGGGAATAAGTTAAAATGCTACATATTCAATATAACTTATAAAAATCTAACATCGTATAGCTTCATTAGGTTATTTATGTTACCAAATTTTAGCAATAGGCAAAACTATTATGAATGTTAAAATAACTTTATTAAATATTTAAAATATGATTTTACTATTTGGATTCAATTCTCCTTAAATTTTATTTTTATTTTCTTTCGTATTGACGACATTCCACTTCAATTATAAAAAGCATTTTAAAAGTAAAAGCTTAAAAATAAATTATTAATAAATTCACTATAAACATTGAGGGGAGAATATATAGGTAGGCCCTAAATTATATATGAAAAAACAACATCGATTACAGTCAAATGAATTACCGGTAGCATAAAACTAGTTATCACAAGTTTAACTGTGCATTTTAATCAATTAAAAACATTAGCCTGTGCTTTCACGAGAAATTAATTTCATTTTTACCTCCCTATTTAACATTGATCCTCTGCCACATTTAATGAAGCTATATTATTTTATTGTTGCAATAAAACATGTGTATATAATTAACAGTCTTTCCTATAATCATTTATATAATAGTAATTTAGAATCAAGTAATTTAAAATATATAAATATATGTTTTAGCGCCGCTTCTTACTACCCGTTCGGATTATACGTTTAAATACTAATTACTCTAATGGGTTTGGAATTGAGAAGGTTGAATTTAGGTGAAGTGAACCCGCATTTGCGTGGAGAGTGGGAAACCATTAATAAAAAACCACCCTCAGCTCACTCGACCGAGATTCGGACCTCGATCTCGGACCTCGATCTTCCCGTCCTCGGCAGTCTAGCTCAACACGAAACAAGCGCGTTAGCCAACTACGCCACCGAGGAGGGTAACATAAATATTAATGCATATAAATATTATTAATGAGGTTGGTTCTTTCTTTAATTCAAAGATAAGGCTAGGTAGGTAAAAATAAATAAAGAAATAATTGATATTGTCATTAGGATAAGAAATTTAATTCCAAACTTAACGGTGCTTTACGAAGAAGTTGAGGTTCCCCTTTATTCAATATTAAGCTAGTACACTAGTCCAAGGCTGTGTTAATTAATATTTTGTATTTTTTCTGATAAAAGTCTCTACTATACTTTCTTTGCTAAGACCTTGAATCAAACTATTATTCAAATAATATAATAAAACCAACCGACGCAAGCGCTATTCTGCCACCGTTGAGGAAACTTGTTCGCCGACCATTGTGTCAGGGTCCGCGTGTATGGGTGGAGCCCGGCCGATGCGCCATATCTCGCCGGGCGCCATCATACATTCCACTCGCTTACCACACTTTAGACATGGAGTTACAGCGGACTGACGTTATGCGCGCAGTAATAGTATGACAATCACTACCAAACTACTCTAATTTTTTTTTTCTTTATTAAAGTGCTAGCCAACAGTCGATTTCTCTAAACAGGCTAGCACTGAACAAATACAGAAAATAATCATGGCTTGCAAAAAAAGAATTAGATTATGTATGTACAAGAGATAATAATAAAACAAATTCATAGATAATAATCCGCGGGCGCGATTAGTTAGTCCGTAGCCCTTCGTAGAAATGTGATCAACTTTAAATCTCTTAATGGGTGTAGTAGTTACAGAAAACTATGGCGATCCAAAAACTGAGATAACATCAGAGATAGTAAAGGAAATAATCGCCATTTTATAAACGTTGGCTTATATGCATTTATCTACAGTTGATATCAACTCCTATAACACACATCAACAGATTAAAGCATTTGTTATTTTTAATAAAAAATAAAATTATAAAAATGTTAATTATGTTTTTTTCAAATTTGCTGAGATTAATTTATTTCAATGAGTTTGATTACTTACACAGCTTCTCTTAGTAGTAGTAGACTATTGGTCTTTTTTTAAGGTCATACCAAACTCTTTCTTCATAAATGCCAACATGGGAGCTATTCTATTTAAGAAGCAAATTGAAGTTTTTATAATGAAAGCGAATGAGTTAATAAAACTATTCGTGTAATTTCCGAGATAGAAAAAAGGGAGTATCGAGGCCTTACGATAAAAACACCTTTAAATACATAGCAATCAAAATAATTTACTGTAATTAGACTATCATGGGCGGATGAGAATTTAAACCCATTAATCAACGACAGGCTTTGCAAATAAAAATATAGGTTTGTTATGTCAGATAAAAACTCGTATAATGTCTTATTTAAAAAATTGTATGTGTATAACTCTTAACAGGTAGTAAGACGTGGCGATAAAAAAAGAAAAGATTGGAACTCTGCGATGGTTAAATGGAAAAAACAAGGTAGGTGTCAGATTAAAATTAAACGCGGCTGACTAAAATTGACCAAGGGTTGTAAGCGTTATGTGCAGTTTGATTAAGTCTTACTGTTGTTACTCAAAGTTTGATTATTGTAGCTTGGCTATAAAATTATAACCATAATATGCTGGGAACAACGTTTAAATAATTCTGATTTAATGTCATTAGTAGAGCATATAGCGTATAATCCTTAATTATATTTTTAATTGGTTCACTGCCGTGGTCTTTAGGATAGGTTAAGGCATCTTAAAATATATTCACTTATTTTTAAAAGGTGCATGTATATCTAAATTTTATTTCAAATGAAAATTATCAATTTGATATCTGAGTTTTTATTTAAATTTTGTAACAAAAACCCAGTGACGTGGCATAAAGTGTGGCCAGGTTAAGCAGAACTTGTTAAAATATTGCTTGTGATAAGTTATCACCCACTGGTTCCTCATGGGAAATGTATTTTAGTTGATAAATGGACAACAATTTTGCCACAGAGTTCTTAAAACTAGTAAAGTTTAAACTAACTTTTCCTACCCTGACAACACCACACGCTCCGCCCATTAATATGCCTATGCTATGCCATATAGTATAGTTATTGCTATATTACGATGATCATGGAAACTGATAAATAAACTAATGGTTTCGAGCTATAGGCCTATATTTTCCTAATGAGCAGCCTTTGAATGATTGACACAAGTAAACGTTTTAAAAAAAAATCTTATTTACAATTTAAGATGGCCACCTTGGTAGGTGAGAAATAAACAATGTTAGGCCAGATGGCTTGAAATAAAATATTCTGTCGTTTTCTGTAACTACTTCTCCATTTTCTCTAAGTCTATACTCCTTTCGCCCTTCACCTACAACCACCCTTTGTCATGTTAATAAGAAAGAGGGGATATAATATATTATATCAAGGTTCGCTGCTAGACCTTATGGGCCTATATCTTAAAATTTGCTATTGTATGAGACTATAAAAAGATTGTTGTATTTGTTAGAGGAAGGACAGATTTAAAGACCTTTTTCATCAAGCCTAGTCTCAAATCTCCGCAAATATACTTAAAAGTAATTGAAAAATAATTTAATGTAACGTTGGTTTCTATTAATAGAACTTAAACTCTTAAGGTTGTTAGGGGGGAAAAGGGCATTGTTGGAATCTTTCTACTTTATTTGGGTGTGATCCATGTTTTAAAAAACGCATCGTAGAATTAAATATTACGCTAGAACTGAACGTCTAAACGGCAATTTCTTGTTTACTGAAGTGGTCCCCTTTTATTTAAGGGTGTATCCTATAGGATGATTCCCGGTTTCCTACTCTCTACGGCTTACGTATGCATTGGCAGACACGTCACATACATTCTCAGTATCCTTAAGTTAAAAGTGATGATTTCATTTCAATTAATATCGATATTAATTTATTTGTTTGACTATGATTGGCCTCGGGCCCAACCGCCCTCTCAACAAAGCTGGGCTATATTTACTGTCAACCACAAAACAAAAGTGTATCGGAAAGTGAGCGCACGCGCATTACAGTAGTAAAAGAGTTTTACGAGCTTGGCTTATGATAGGACACACCGCCTGCTGATCCACAACTTGAAACCTCGGCCAGGAAACTACGTCACTTTCGAGGCAACAAGGGCCTAAGTGCTTTCGGAAGGAATTTCAGTTTGTTTTTGACGCTAAGTTATTCAACTAGAATTTAAAAGAGTATAATTCTATACGATTTAGGAGTTTTATCGTATTTTATGTTAGAAAGCATGATCTCATACCACTTAATGAAAAAACAACTACTTATAAACAGCCATGATAGAACCCCGTCCTTCCCCGTCAGTAGCTGTCAAAGTATCACTTTTTTCTAAGTTTTGCCATAAAATGAATTTGTCATTTAAAGAGGCCGTGTATTTTTAAAAATGAATATATTTTTCTTCAATGGCTTCGAGCTCTATATTTTGACTTTATAAACAAAACTTATTTTTTAATAACGCCCAATAATAGGGTTGGTCTTTGTGCTATTTGGTCTTAAAATACTGCATATCCACAAAAATGATTTCTTCGTGGACTATTTAGCTTGTTATACAATTTTTTGTTTAAATTATATTAATTATGACATTTAATAGTGGGTCTGTCAGGAGAAACACAATAATGCAGTTGGAATGAGATATCTAAGAAATGTTTGAAAGGGAATCCTATAGCTAATTGTGAAAGAAACGTCTTACATTGGTTTGGGCATATTGAGAGGATGAGTGTGGTTCGAAAGATGAAGCAAATATATGAAGGTAGAGTGTGTGTGGATCAAAATGAAGGGATAGGCCATGTAAGACGCGGCTAAGTGCTGTAGATGAATGTGTGAAAAAAAGAAACATTAAGAGTTTTAAGAATAAAAGAGTATGCCTGCATGACTGTATGGATGTTATTGAAGCGAAGGGAGTATACAAGGATAGGGAAGTGTAGAGAAAGTTAGTGAGGATGGATTATTGAACTATTAAGCTACCACCCAATTAGGGAACAACGTGATTAGGTATATTTGTGGATGTATGCATTTTTTTATATAGCACAGCATCTTACAACCCTTTCGGGTTATACTCCTATGTAGGCCTACTAAATATATGAATGTGTTAGGGACTAGGAAGGTTGAATTTAGAGGAAGTATACCAGCATTAGCCTGGAGTAAGAGTGGAAAACACCCCTCAGTAAAACTGACCGAGACTGATCACCAAACCTTTGAGAAACACTGCTTTAGATAATCGAGTTGGTAAATTGAGAACGAAAATAGACCTGAACCTAGAAAAGGAACACAAGATATCAAAATCTACGATATACTCCAGATAGCTTATATATAATTATTTTCTGGGCGTTTTAGTTTTTATTTGTTTAGTTTTTGTGAAAGTCTTGCACCGGTACGAAATGTCGTGCCGACTAAAATGATCACGTTTCCTAGCCGAGAACTACTTCCTGAAGTTTAAGACAATATTTGTTTGTGTTTGTGATAGGTAGGATCATGATAAAAAAAAAGCCAGTATGTTAAGTCATCTAGGTCCGAAATCTAACCGTGTTTAATAGTGTCAAACATTACGTTTTATTAATCACGAGTTTGCCAAACGACTCAAAGTTAAAAACAAACCACTTCTTAGATTTGATACATTTAACAGCGATTGCTCTCGACTTACCACTGGGGGCGTGAATGAGGTGAAGTGGGGAAAACACTTTACCTTTTATTCGGTGATTCGCGATTTATCGCAAAATAGAAGAGGGGGTAAGTAATTTGAATCTTATTTTTTCCCCCTACTTTATTGGCTTGTTTCTTTGAATAAACACATAGGCCTACATCAATCAAATATAAACTAAGCTAACTGATAGAATCTTTCTTCCCGTGTCGATAAAACAGATGGTTCAGTGCTAACTCATTAATTAAACCATCATCGGTTGCCCCAAAAGGAATTAACAATCCACTAATAATTATAATGTAGTTGATTTTTGGACTGCTCTCATATATTTAAAAAGTCATGGATGAAGGTATTTTTCTTTAAAGTATCGTATGTAAATTATCTTTTTACTTCATCCATGGAGAATCACGCGTTTTCGCAGAATAGTCCGTAAAAGGATTTCACTAGAAAAACTTGTTTACTTTTCTCAAAATATAACTCCGCAGTATTTAACAAACTAGCGAGAAAAGCCAGCTCCCTATATCCAATAGGAAGCTAGCTTTCACTGCACCTGTTGAAGAGAAATACCTGATTGGTTACTCTTGACAGCGTCGCGAGATATACAAGCAAGAGACACGTCCACATATAATGAAAAATATACGTAGAAGGTAAACAGAATGTGCCAGTGAAGGAGAGAGAGTAGACGTAAACAGAAGGTGCCGGTCAAGGAGAGAGAGTAGACGTAAACATAAAGTATAAGTGATCACAATCAATACAGACTTTAATTTCATCAATGTGTAAATAAATAAATAATAAAGAGTGTACAACATAAACAGTTTTATCAATATCAAACTTTCCAGAATAGGCTCCCCATCGCGGGACATTACATCGTCAAATCATCGATATCGGTATAATTGTCGCCCAAAAGTGGGGCAATTACTTTATCAAAATCGTCGATAACGTTATAATTGTCGCCCAATCGCGGTGCAATTAAATAATCAAATCATCAACATATTTTATAACGTTATAATTGTCGCCCAATCTCGGGACAATTTAATAATTACTTCATTTACATCCGATTACGTTACATAATGTTCTTTAATCCGGGATCCCAATTAAATACATCCCGCGAACCGCCACTTCTAAGTTTTTATACTTTCAAGCCTTTATCGCACTCGCAAAAGTTTTCTAAAGTTTGAGTTGAGCTTGGAAGTAGAATTTCAGTCATTCTCAACTTGATAATCCCCTTTCAGAAGCAAGGGAACAAATTTTTGTATCTATGGGAACGCTTTAGAACAGCCATACGGGAACGAACTTCTGCGCAGGTCAGGTACCTATGGCAACGCACAGCCCGCGTGATAAATCCACCAATAGTAGTCCAGACTTGCTGCGCCGTGTAAATGCGCATGGGAGATAGCCAATCGTTAATCTTCCTTCTTCTTCAACGGTGTAAAACTGTATATAATTCACATCTTGATATCAGGTTGAATGCAACTATACTTTAGAGACTCACATACACTTCAACTTTATCATAAGCATGTCTTCATACTGATTTCAATAGGAAGGAACTTCTTTACAAAGTGAAAGTTACTAAAACAACTTTTTATTTATTTATACGCAGAGTCATTTGATCTGCATTTCACTTATCAATACCTATAAATAGTCTACTAATAATAAAGTAGAATGTAATCAATGTTGACCGCATGTAATTATGCTTGAAATTTAAAATTTCCTTCCTTGCAAATTCTTAGGCCTACTAAAGCACAGGTTATCTGTAGAAATATTTTAATTACTTTAAAACAAATAATTAATTATAAATGTAGCCCAATAAAAAGATGACAGTCCTATTTATTCCAAGATAAAAAATTTGCTTTAAATAATTCTAAGTTATTTATATAAATAAACATAGTCGTGGCCTAGCTAGAAAAATAGATATTAGAATTAAGTTTATAAATACTACAATTTCCTATATAAGAAATATCTGTAAACATGATTCTTAAATGAGCCGGATTTATAAATTAATAAAGTAAAAACAAATAAAAACTACAAGTAAAACGTTGAATATTTTAAAAATTTAGGCTATAAAAATCATTTCATAAACTATGATATAGATTGCCATGTTAAAATAAATGTTCAATCTATTTTTAAAGTAAAAACCGGTAATATTTTGGCCTGATAGATTTAAAATGTTTCGTGGTACAATTTTTATATGTTTAGTTAAAGTTTTATACATAAAAAAACTAATCCTTTTAAGACTTAAGTAAAGCTACTTTCCTAGTTACTCTAATACTTATTTATTTTTATAAAGCCTGGAAACTTTATTTGCAGACGCTAGATATCCTAAATATTAGTCGAGTTGTTGGGATACTCTTTCTAATTTCTACTATTGTGTTTGAAATAAATGTTACAATTATTTAAGTTGCAAGATTTACAGAGAATTAAAAATAAATAATTAACCGTTTTAATCTGGGATCCAAGCCTTGTAAAAATACAAAAAATATATATATATTTATCCTGAAAGTAATGCACTGGCTTAAACAACGACGTTGTCATATTTACTCAACAGCTTTGTTTAAAGATATAAATTGTTCCTTGTCGCTAGGAATTATGCAAAGGCCAGCTAAGTCAGCTCATAAAGTAGAAGCACATAATTCGCGCCTAATTATAAAGACTAGTTACAGCTTTCCGAGAGCGAGGGAATGTACACAGCCCTTAATGCTAATTAACATCCAACATAGATTATCATTATTTTGATCTACAATTAACGGTATGTTCCCTTCCTTTCACTTTGTACAATATTTGCAGGGAAATTAGGTATAAAGACTAAAAAAAATATTCGTAGAAAAAGTTACTATTTTTTTATACATTTTACAGTACAGACCGATGAATAAATAAATCATAAAAGCATGGTTAAATATTTATACTATTCTATAATAAGAGGCTTGTATTATTTACTGGTATTTTCATTTTAACAAATTTAGAGCCTAATTATCATTCAAATTGGCCTACAGGATACATGTCCTTACTTTCAATACTTTTTTTTTTATCAAGCTCTTATTTAAAAATAGCTTCTGCAACGCGAAGAAAAACCTTGAGATAGGATACATATGTCATGCTATAGGATTTTCAAACCTATATTTTAGAATACACAAATAATAATAAATAGAAGTTTGACCAAATACGCACTTTGTTAAAAATTAAAGTCATCATAAGTTAGCATATAGATTATATATCTATTTTTATATATTTTTTTCAAAATTTTGAAGCCGATCGGAAACGCAATTTTTTTTAAATCTATCTCGAGTGTGTCGAGGCTACAATACAAATTAAGATATCGGGTGATTTGGGTATGAAAATATTTTCTGCTGGTAAGCCTAGTTGGTTGGCTATTATTGTTAACTTAGCTTGGATGGAATTTTAATTAACAGACTTAATGAATACATCAAAACACATTCTAGTTATGACGTCAAAACACCAAACAAAAAAAAAAAGTTTGTGCGAGTAAAGTTTCGGAAAGGCAACAAAACATAATTGGGTGTTTTAGCAAGAGGAAAAAGGTGTGCAGTGAAGATACAAAATTAAGTAATTTTACCAGTACTGACAGAGGTTAAAAAAATTATACCATATTACATAGAGCTTAATAATCAACATGCTTCAAAATAACAGACCAGACCTAAATTTATTCCCACTCATTAGGTAAGAGGGGAGAGAATGAGGGAACTCACCGCTTATTAATTTCGAAACTATAAAGTTTTCTAAATAGCCACGTCTTTCTAATGACGTCACAGTCATTACATGAAACGTGCTCCAAAGAGGGCTAACGCACTTTTTAGCTAAAATGTGAGAAGCGAATTTCATATGTATCGGGTGAACCCTGATCTTCCAATCAGTGGTGACAAATTAAGCCCAACATTGCGAGTCTGACGTCGTAGATCACTCATGACACCGGTGCAAGTAGTGACAATTTTCGCCATGGTATATTTGGGAACACCTTCATTAAACCAAATATATTTTTTTAATATGTGTAATTCTAAGTTACCCGTCAGAGTCAACTCGAAAATATTCACACTAATTGTTAGGGATAAAGAAAGTAAAGTTTAGGGATAATGTACCCTCCTGCGCGTGGAGAGAGAGTGGAAAACATATTTAGCAGGGGAAAAAGCCTCTGTAAAGCTGGCCTAGACTCGAGCCCAGAATCCCTTGTCACCGACAAACTATATTAGATGAGACTGACGCCTTTGTCCCCGTGATCGTCGGTGAGGGTAAGGTGGTTTTTTTTAATCGAGCAAATTTGCAGAGCATTAAGTAACCAAAACTTTGAGAGTGTTTGGTCGTCTTGTTTTATCTGGGCACACTACCAACCTATATACACAATAGCATTCTAAAGTAAAGAGGACGTAACGTGTGGTCTAGTAAAGGAGTGAGAGTGAGAGAGAGAGAAAGAGACATTTCTCGGTCAAGTTGGCAGCAAGCCACGGCACGGGATAGGAGGACCCACCGCGGCCCTTAGTGCGTCACTTCCGGCCATACTCGGCTAAATGCCACCAGAGGAGGGGAGGGGATGTGGCGTGGCGGGACCACCTTCTGATGCCCGCTATATACTGTATATTCACCGGGTCTTAAAAGTTTAGGGGATATAAACAATGTTTGAAATAATAATTCCAGATTGATGTGTTCGCTGGACGGGTAATTGATAAATGGGACTTGGCTGACAAAAGTTAGAGTAGCTATTAACATTCTGGCGTAGTTAGATAACGCGCTGGTTTCGTGTTCAGCTAGACTACCGAGGACGGGGAGATCGAGGTTCGAATTTCGGTCTGGTTTGCTGGAGGTGGGTTTCCTAAAGTGGTTCTCCACTCTCCCTCCACACAAATGTGGGTCCACTTCCTCTAAATTCAACCTTCCCAATCCCCTACACATTAGAGGAGTTAGTACTTAAGCGTATAACCCGAACGGGTAGCAAGACGTGATGCTATATAATATCAACATTCCTACGTGCGCCGGTGGGCAAGCGGTATAAATATCAAGCTCATTTAGCCCAATTTTCCGGTGACTGGTACGTCTTAGGGTTTAAATCCTGAGTGGGTGTACTGAGGGTAATTTTTGTAAATGCTTACCACACTCCTTTAACGTAAATGCGGGTGTATTTTATATACATTCTACCTTTCTGACCACTAACACATTGGCTTTGTTAATATGTACGGGTTTAGCCCGAACGGGTAGTGTGATCTGTATTATACAGCCTATATGGGCTGAACCGTAGAATGTGGAACCCAAAGCAGTGGTGGACAGGAGAGACAAAATTAACGAAAAAGTGCATATAAACAAGTGTCCTATTTGACATTGTTTCTTAGCTACAGTCATGTTTGTACTCTAATGATGTGGAGCTGATTAACATAAGAATTGCCTGTAGTCGTGTCGTACAGTGGCGCACTCTTTCACAAGTACATTGCATTGCAGTGCTTGAATTCAGGCGCAAGGTGGACATAATGAGCAATTATTATAATGTTAAGTAAGTAGATCCGCATCAACTGGAGTACAAACACGACAATAGCTCGGAAACAAGGTCAAATAGGACACATGTTTATATTAACTTTTTTCATTTTTTTTTGTATATCCTGTCCACCGCTCAAGTGGGTCCAACACGTCACGGTACACCTTGTCAGCCTATATGGAACATACTGGACCTTGAATGAGGAACCTGAGGGTCGATTCTAATCGAATTCATTGGGTTGAATAAAATTCAATAATGTTTCCAAGGTCTCTCTAAGCATGGCATTCACTATCCTTTTTATTTTTGGATAAGGGGAGAGATTTAACATGTTATTTATGAACAGCATGATAATATGGGTGAAAGACTTACAAACTAACTTAATTTTAACCACACCTGTATTTGAGTCTAAGTATTACAAATATAGCTGTACATTGTTCTAAGCACAGTGCCTAAACGATCATACCGATATGCGAGGTCAAATGTTCCTAATGTTGATACATTCATGTGTTTTTATCGAGTCGCTTATTTAAATAATTCACAGAAACGCTACTATTTTTTGGAATAAATATACGTTCGCTATATTGAGAGTAAAGTATTTTATCGCTGTTCATAATAAAATCAAGGTAAATATTAAATTGTTACCAAATTAATTTAAGTCCAATATTATGTTAAATGTGTATCCACTAATTTGATGTGAATTTATTTGTGCCAATAGGCTCAGATTGCTTCATAATAGCCAAGGTGTTGCATATGGTTTGGGGATAAAACTTAATTACAAGGAGGATTTTGGATTCATAAGCAGTATTGTCATCTTCATTTCGAGGTTCTCTGATGAAACGTTACGCAAAAGCTCTTGGACTACAAGTTGTTGCTATGGTAAGCTTAAAATATATTTTGGTAATCTTTTAGATAGGGTTTAAAAGTTTCATGTCTAGTGTTTTGACGATACAACAATTAAAATATGTAATACAATGCGATAAAACACTACTTTGTGGATAAAAACATCACACAGTCAGGATTCAAACTTTGGTTTGTCACGTCTTATATAAGATTCCTTAAAATGAGTGGAAAACAAAAGTGGGGTATGTTGTTCAGCCCCACGCTATATTATCTTTATTCAAAAAACATGTTCAGGTTAGTAAGAAAATATAACAAATTAAAAAAAAATAAAGATCAAAAGGTGATGTCAAGTTTGCTCTTGTGTTGTCCTAGGTTTGTGAAAGTCCTTGTAGAATTTTATTTTCCTTTTAACAAAAAAAACCCCAACCTTTTACAAACCTGCACTGAAAAGAAAAAGAGAAAAAAAAAGAAACTTTCTCCACTGTCCAACAACATTAATTCCAAACACCCTTTTGTGACCCACTGAGTTTTTTAACTACCAAAAAAAAACATTTTTTCTCTCTTATTTTTTACTTTGTACTTTCTGCTCATTTCTAGCCCTTTTCTAGCCATTCGTAAAGTGCCTCCTACCTCGCCTATATATCTCTACCTAGCCTTAGGCCCCGTTCTGCAGTCACAAGACCGTAACTTTCACAACGAGGGGGGGGGGGGGGGAAAAAAAAATNGAGGGGGAGAAAAAAAGATAAGTTTGTTGCTTGTCGCATCCCTTGAAAAAAAAAAAACGACTCTCAAAAAACAATTCTTAAAGAAATGTTCTATCTTTACCATTTAAAAAAAAATACTTCCCTCTGGAAATATTGAATTAAAAAAGTAAGCGTGCTGCTGGACATCATCAAGGTAAGGTTTAGTATGTAACTAAAGGCATGCTTAAAGAAGCTATTTTTTTTTTTATTATAACAAATTAATGTATCTAGTCGCTAAGGCCATTCTAGGCTAGTTGGCGGAAATGAATGTATCAGTGTATCTACTTTTGGGTAGAATGTGGTTAAGGTTAATTAAATCAATTCCTCTTCCATGTATAAGGTTATTAAAATGAACATTTTTGCACGAAACACAAGAAAGAATTTATACAACATAAAGGCAAAGTTAGCAATAATATCTGTAGCTTTATTTGACATAATATTTCTAGTTCTACATTTATAAAACAATACTCAATATATTTAATATAGTCCTATGTATTAAAATAATGAGGGTAAGATTAATATTTTATACCAGAGTTATTTAAAGGCTTATGGGTTGAATAAAAAATTTAACTTCAACTCCCAAAATGTATACTCATACAATTGATAAATTCTTACAGCTAGGAAGAACCTCATTCCGATATCGCAAAGCTGTTGATAGCCTGGCTTTATAAAATCTTACATTTAGGTGATAGATGACTTAACAATAAGATATTAATCTCAAATAATTTTATTGAGTAAAATTATAACTACATTTGGTCTATTATCCATAAATATTATTTATAGTACAAATATCAATAATATATAACTATATAGGCTACATATACAGCTGAAATCAGGTGAAATGCACAACCCACTTATTTTTGCATTTTTGTCAAAATATTATTTTGCAAATATGACTTAATTTTGATTTCTGTTTGAAAAAACCTTTCAAATATTTCACCAAATAAACCTTTTCTTTTCCATCCCTCTTCAACCCATTTTCTTTCTCTATACATTAAAAAAAACTAGGTGCCGAATAACTTTGAAAACGAGGTCAAAACTGACTGAAAGGGTGTAAAAAAAGAGTAGCTAAGCGGAAACGTGGAGGAGCCATGGGTAGGTAGGCCGGGAAAAGGAAAGGAAGTGAGGAATTATTTTTGGGGGTGGAAGTGGAAAAGGGAAATAAAAGGGTGGGTTACAGATCCTATGTATATATAGGCCTAGCATAGGTGGAGGAAAAGAGGAGGGGGGGATGAGAAAGATCAATACCATAGTTGGGTAGAGAATGAACAGAGAACTGATACCTCTCTCTCTTTTGTTCTAGGGCCGCGCTGGTTTGGCTGTACGAGAGATGAATAGGGAGGGGGTCCGGCCGCCCATACAGCATCCCGAAAACCCGCCGCCGCCCGTTCGTCCGCCTCTCGGCGCAGCACCCGTTTTAAACAATGGCTCCGACGCCCGGGAGCTTTTTTTTTATATCCGGGGTGAAGTGAGGAATTTACAGTCGAAAGTAAGTATAGTATCGCTCTTAATGACAAGATGCTTTGCGACCAATGGTATATAAACAGATAGAATTAAAGAAAACAGATATTTTTCGTTTGCTAAATTATTTAGGTTAGAGGAATATGGAGAAAGGTTATTCGAAAATATAGTATGAAATATTTAGTTGAAAAATTATAAAATTTAATAAAAATACCATTCGCCAAATTAATCGAGATTTTTTTTAAAACGTGAACGTTTCGAAATGAGAAGGTCTAAGTAAACGTAAACGTACGCAGCATATTATTGTGACTGCTAAAACGCGAGTTGAAGTGCCTACCACATATTCATATCTTCTGACTGCTAAAACGTAAGTGCCCTTCTCATTTTGCAATTATGGAAGGATCCACCAGTGAAAAATCAGCCCGGCACGATTTCTCCTAAAAAAAAAAGTGTGCCAAGACTTTGTTTTCACTTAAAATAACAATCGTAACTCAACAGATGGGGTGGATCCTTTTAAAGGCCAGTTCTTTTAAAGTAGTTTGAAATATTTTTTTTATATCAGGATAAAAAAAACAAGAAATACATTATTCCCCTGTCAAGCTATCCTGTTAGCAGAAAGTGAGAAAGTGACGAGAGCTTGATAAATTTTGGTGAGGTCACTCACTACGATACAACGGCTCGTGGGGGCTGCTACCGGGGGTAGCTCAGATTGATGGGACTGTACAAGTCTGCCTTATCACATTCATTACTAAACTTTCCCTTTGAAATCAATGTAAAGGCTGATTTTGGTAGGAAGAACAGTAGAAATTAGTTACTAAAATTACTAAAACAATTTTAATATATTCATACATCAAGTCATTTCTCCAGCTGTCACTTTTAATAGACATAAACAATATCTAGAGAATAACACAAATAATTTATTTAAATGTTATCAATGTTGACCGCAAATAAATATGAATATGTTTGAATATTCTCTACTGTTCTTCCAACCAAAATCAGGGTATACATACATTTTCTCACTACATTATTGTGTGTGCGGTTGGTTAAATGGCTATTGAAAGTGAGGGGACAGTTTATTAGTACGCAGAGTCCCGTCTACATGAGCCTGCCCTGACAACCATCCAACTTCCTAAGAAAATTTTAATGCACAAACTCAAATCATTAGTTTAATTAGAAACAAAAATAAAATTATGAAAAGGTTGATTGTATTTACTGACTTTACTGAAATTGTTTTGTCTAGGATTTTGATTGAACATCTTATTATACTTTTCCATTGGTTGACACAATATCACGTGTTTAATGATAAGGAATGTGTGCACAAAATAACAAATTATCAAGATTATAAAAATGGAGTAGTTAAAGGTGATTGTATGAAAGCCCTTAGAATTTTAATGTGGATCCAATTTCTACGGAATCTTAAGAAACTGACCTACGATTAGGGAATCAATATATAGAGCAATAATTTTCTTACGTACTTTGCGGATCCGGAATATGTAGATTAGTCTTAAATTAATAATATCAGAGGGCAGCAAATATGCACGACATTCTCATTGATTTTCCAATATAAGAGGCTAGAAAGACCGTCGACAAACACAGTCGTTGAATTTTATCAAAAAATGTAAATCTCTAGCTGGCACGCAACCGTTCTTAACACAAGATGACTCAACTCAGAAATAGACGTCCAAACCATCAGATTTGAATGAGACCTATCATAATTGAAAACAATAAAAAAAAAATGAAAAGAATAACCTCTAAGCAACAGAAACAATAGTTTGATTACGGAGACACAAACCATTTTACATTCTACTACTCTTTTTTGTTTTAATAAATATCAAGGTTGAGATGGTAAAAAGGGTGATTTTGTCCTAAATCATTACACCCAAACGGATATAACATAACACAATAAACATTGGGATGGTCATGCATACAAAGCCATGACCTAACTGTAACAAAGTCATTAATAAAATATGACGTTCATGCTTATTAATGCATGCGATTTATCATATAAATATTCCTAAGCCCCAACAATCATCAGTATACACACATATAAATAATAATCACGTGAAAGTTAACATAAACTTATGCTACATATTTCTAGAGGCATCCTTTGACTATTTATTCTACGTATTTTGAGAGAGTTTAATATTTTTTAGTCCGAACTGTTTAAGGCGTGTTTAACCGATAACACTAAATGGATACGATGAATAATGCAGTTTTAATTTTAGTCAAACCATCAGAACCACCAAAGAGTAAGAATGTGGAATGCATATTTCGGGGGAAACCGTAATCGAATCAAGAATTTAAATTAATCCCTCAGTGGACCGAAAGTAAGAGTCACCTATCAGAAAGTAATATTATTTACGGGCATCCATAAATGTTACTAAGGCACCCTTTTATTTTAAGTGTTGTTTACAGAAGATAGCTACAATGGAGTGTCACGTGCTCGTGTAATAGAATATCTTAAAAATATTTTGAAAAAGGAGAGGAGAATAGGGTATTTAAGGGTATATGGTGTATTATGCCAATCAATCTAAAAAACAAATGTCCAAAGCAGAATATGATAAGTGAAACATATTTTCAAAAGCCACTGTTAATTTTATATAGGTTGTATAGGTTTCGATTAGGTTAGGCTTCTCCTACAATTACTTTTGAGGTTTAGTGTGTAAATGGTTGAGGAATTTGAGAGGAAGGGGTATTTCACACATAACACTTAGAAAGAAAGTGGTAGTATTTGTTTTTTTCCGTAAGAAAGTAGGAAATGGTAGAAAGCTAAAGTGAGTGAGAAAGTTGGGATGGGTTGGAGTTTGTGGGAGATATGCAAATATCGGTAGCTATGGAAACCAAAACCGATATTGAGGTGAGGCTGCGTAAGGTGAAGTATGGCCCGCATTCGCTTCCCTGCCTTCTGGAAGAAAAGGGAATCTTTATGACTCTGCTCGGGAGAAAAATTTCCCTCGCGTTTATAACAAGAAGCGCACGAAGTAAAAGTGTTTTTTTGTGTGTGGGGGAAGTGAAGGTGTTGGGTGGGGGGTTGGGAGGTGAAAAGGAAGTTCGTAGCTGTGAAACCAGGCAGAGGAAAGTGTGTATGAAGGGAAAGGAGGGTGGAAGGTGTTGGTTTGTGGTATAGAGTTGAAGTGAAAGGGGGTGCCGATAAAATCGGTTACTAACATTCGTCTTCATTCAACTCTCCATTTAAGTTCTATGGTATACCTGACCAAAAAAGGAATTGCAAAGAAGAAAGCAGGCTTCAACTTTAGACTTGAGAATAGAATGAGAATATTGCAGCTCCATATTTCATAGAGCTGAAATTCTTCGTATTCTTTTCACTGTTTTCCCGTCTTGATCATCAGTTAAGTAAGATGTTTTACTTGATACAGACTGAATCCTTTTTCAAAGGTAAAACTGACAAATTATTGGGTTATATTTTATTCAAAACATGAACGAATACAAACGAAAGCAAAAGTCATGATGTGCAGTAAAGTAAAAGAGAAATCAATCAAATTAATATAGAACTAGAAGGAGTAAAGCAACAGCAAATAATGGAGCTCTGCTACCTAGGAAGAGTGCAGAAGCAATACAGATATTATAAGTATAATAACGCAGGCAAAGAAAGCTTTTCATATCAAGAAGTCATTAATAACCTCGACTAGGATAAATTTTAAAATCAGGAAAGAGTTCCTTATGGCACATGTTTGAATCGTTGCCCTTTAACTATGTGAAACATTGACCACTGGTGCAACCGAAAGAAAAATACTAGAAGCATTTTAAATGCAGTGCAACAGCAGAATATAGAAACTATCATGGATGGAGATGGTATAGAATACAAAGTGCTAAGAAAACCAAATGAATAAAAGAAGATTTGGAAAGGTATACAACAAAAAAAGTTAACATGGTAGGTCATATACTGAGACATGATAGTTCGATGAAGAAGATTAATTATAAAAGGAGATAGAGAAAGGAGAAATTCAAGAGGGAGACTAAAACTGGAGTACATGAATCAGATAGCGAACGATGTTGGCAGAAGATGGTACAAAGATGTTTGGACAAGGGATTGTCGGGGAAAAACTTCAAGGCATTTTGTACTTATGCTATTTAATGGACTAATGTAAATGTATGTTAATTTATATTTTATGCATTCAATAAACATGATAAAATAAAATACATATTAATTTTTTTTCTTACCTCAGTGTCAAGTCCAATCCCAAGATGGTGTCTTTTCTCAGGATTTCATTGCTGATTCCAGTTAGAAGCATTTGAAATGAGTTTTTACACATGTGAAAATATGAAGGGGAAACTTATAATCCTACCATAGATCATCAAATAAATTATGAAACAGTCCCCGATTAGGTCTTTCCAAATGCATAGCAACGTATATTCTTCCTCCGTATGAGCAGCATTTCTAAAAGTCGATCTTTTTTCCACGTCCATGTTCACTTGAAGACTGAATTCTACTCGTATGACGTATATATAGGTAATGTTGGCATAATTTTAAACGTGGGTAGGTAAGGCTTTGAATGCTTGTTAGCAGCGCCACCGACATTTGTTAGAAGCTACACGCTTTAGAAATTTAGCAGCAGCACCATTGACGCCTGTGAGTAGCGCTTTCTCACTTGCCACCAAGCAGTGCGGCCAAGTGCTAATGTCTTAAGGGTGCCCTTAAATCCCATACAGAGACTAAGTGCAATGCCTTAAGACTTAACAAATACCTAAGTCAAAGTGTTCTAAAATGATCAAAATCATGTCAACGCGTAGTTCTACAATAGAATGGTTGTGTTTACCATTCGTGCAATTCGTTTAGAACTGGACTAGAATTCAAAAAGAGAGGATTTAGGGGGTGGGGGGGGATAAACTCTCCCCATCCACGGCTCGTTGCGTGTCAGAGTGCGTGACAGAAGACTACTAGAGGGGTTCACACGGGGTCACTGCAAGGACTACACTTCCGCTACCAGGAAATGACGATCTCCGGCACCCCCACCCCTCTCTTGGTGATCCCTCCCTCCCCTACCTACCTACAAGTGGTCTCTATAATATCACCGCTATAGAGAGCGTTATCATCTCCCTTTTCTCTCCCTCTGTGATAGGGGTGAGTTTATATTAGGGGCTGAATTCTTTCCGTGGATAGTTGGGAGACACACAAAAAAAAAAAGGAGGGGTGAGGATTATAAAGTAGACACAAGTGCATGTGCTTTACATTTACCTAAGAAGACTTTTTTTAGATCCTTTATATTAGTTAAGGATATTCAGTTTATTTAAGGTGTATCAGCATTGGTCGTGAGATAATGTTAATGCTAATGTAATTTCGTCCATTACCATTCACCCTTTTTGTCACTGATTAATGGCGATAGTTAAATTAGTATTCAAATTCGCGAACTTGTTTTATTTTTCTCTACCCGTTTGGATTATATCAAACTATATTTTAAACTACGCTTAAGTGATAGGAATGAATACATTACAATTTAGAAAAAAACAAAATTATATTCAAATGCTATTCGAACCCATACCTCCCCGTCACCGGTAAGCCAGACTAAACGAGCTTGTAATTTAAACTGCTCGCTCACCGCCATGGTTCGAGCTCTTATAATTTCATAAGTATTGTTTTTTTTAAATAAGAAGATCGTTCTTTAGTATTAATTTATTTTATAATATATAAGCTTACAGCCCAAAATTGTGTGTCATGTTCTAGTTATGTTTCGCCCCGTGCTGTGAGTAAACCCGCTATGAGGGTGTACCTTGATGCGTTGCCTTATCCACTCTAGGACACTTTCGAGAGCTCTAACTTATTGATGACTTTTTACAGACATAACGATCATACCTCAGAATGTAAATTTACCTTATTGGGAGAGGTAAAAAGCCCTATTCAACATTTGCCATGAATCAATCCCCGCACATTTTCCGGAATAAAATACTATCTTTCTTATTCTTAAATATAGAAGAAAAAAAATCCGTTAGTTAACTATTACAGGTCCACATCAGCTGGTGTCAGTCTCGCAATAAACTGTAATAATATCGGTGACTGGGAGATCGGGATTTTATCTTGGTCTAGTTTACTGAGGGTGGTTATTCTTAAATAGTTCCATTTTTTCTCTCTACGCAAATGTGGGCACATTTTCTCTATATTCTATTTCTATAAAAAATACAAATACAGGGACACTTGAATTAACCAAGTGTATGACTAACCTTAACAGGAAGGCTGGGATAAGAAAAAAGTCCCTAATTTGTTTCATTAGGCAAAGTTTTTCAAATCTGCCGGTTTCTTATTTGTATCCGTGCCATTTCTGATAAATTTTATTATTCCACACTTGCCTCATTTGCTTTTGAGTATCGGCAATATAGCCTATGCTCCCCATGGCTAGAAAAAAAAATAGTAAAACATATTTGGAATATGACGATGGCTATAATCAGGCTCGCAATCGTTGCCTGACTTCGTCATTTCATGCTTCGCGACCATACATACCACAAGAAATACCATGATCAGAGAAATAAATTGTCATAGGTTCTACCGCAATCAAAGTTATTTCGGTTCGCTAATATCGACAATCATAATTTACTGTAGACACCGTAATTAATGATTGCAAGTTTCATTAAAACCCAAAACTTTTCTTACGTTCTTTTTTTTTCCTTTTATTTCTTCTCTTTCATTCCACCTTTTTTTCTTCTCTCCATTTATTTGATTGCCTTTACTCCCCAAATAGTGTAGCCTACCAAATGCCCGCCGCTATTTTACTTCAATGCAAATGTATTATTCCATTCTTCTAAGGCGTTTCAACCCCTACTACACCCACCCCATCTTAACGAATTTTCTCTTGAGGAAGATTCTTTTCCTTCCCCTATCTCTTTACATTATTTCTAAGAGTTTTTTTTTTCTGTTTTCCCATTCAACCTTGATTCTCCTTACCCCTCTAAACTGTATCTCTTGCGGCCTTATTTATCATGAATAATTTACTTCTTTTTTTTTTCCACCCCGCTGTACTGGAATATTGATGATACGTGTAAAAATAAAAGGAATAATTTATATAATGGTAAAGATGGTGAAAACTCGAGGAAAAATGGCGTAGGGCAAACTTGTGAAGCATAAGATACAATGATTTGTGGATCTAGGCAGTACAGTCGGGAAAAAAAAAACTGTGTCCCCTTCTCTGTAACTAATAAAAAGTGGTGGCATTTTTACATAGTTTTTAATTGTTAGTACTTTAGGAACAGGAAAATAAAAACACATCCTCCTCGTCACTGTCAGGCTACCACGCGAATATATTGCGGGATTGGTGCCTTAAACCATGTGACCAAACGTGGAGGTATCGCTTAAGTTAGTCAACAATCAACACTGCCAACAAGGGGGTCCTCAACATTGAGGAGAAGGGAAGAGGGCGTAGGGGGGGTCAAGGAAGAAGTTCAAAATGAGTTTTTCACTGTTTTTTTTTTACATCCTCCCACGTAACAAAACAAACAAAAAGATGCATCAGCACCGAGTATTACTACCCGTTCGGGCTATACGCCTACGTGTTAGGGATAAGCAAGGATGAATTTATAGGAGCTTTACTCATATTTGCGTGAAAGGAGGGTGAAAAACCACCCTCAAAGCACCTGACTTGGGATTCGAACCCCAATATACCTATCATCGGCAGTTTAGTCTATTGAAAAAGTGAAGCCTTAGACCATACGGCCATCGAAGTGTGTCACGAAGATGTTGGTCCATTATGCCTAACATAAATTGCATCTTATTCTTCTTGTCTATTCGAATTAACTTGCAGATAACCTGAAATGTTGGAAAGACCTAAGCCTGTTTCTCTTCCATCTCCCCCCTCTACCTTCATATCAAATAATCACAGGCCCCACACACGTATTTTTGGTTTGTTTATTAATTTTTGGATAGGTGGGATGTCCTGATTAAAACTGATGTCATCCAGCGATTCTTACACGGCGTATTCGACCAGGATTTTGTTAAGTAGGCTTCAAAGTCTCATCTTCTCTGGTTTTCTAGTGACAGCTTGGGGAACAATATCCAGTTGGTTTAGTGAGGTTGCCCCCTTAACCCCACCCCACCTCCCTTCCTCTTTTAGTTATTTCCTATTCTTCATTAACGCACCAAGTCTGCTTGCGTTGTTACTCAGAGGACGTGCGACCGAACGGAGCATCAAGAGGTGACGGCAATATCCACCTTCAGCGCAGCTAACCTGCAATCTTAACTGGCATCTTAATAACTAACGTTGGTCAAGCGCGCGTGAATCCATCTCCTTAAGCCGCTTGGGCACCGCTGCGGATCTTACATAAAAAAACTAATTTCGCTTTTTACATATACTTTCCCCTATTTTATTTGAGTCAATGAACTAATGATAAAGTGTCAGAAATAAAGAAATGTATTAAAAAGAAAAGACAGAAAAAAAAAAAGCACTGGAAAATGAACAAACACATACATACAAAAAAAAATCCAATTACATTTTGTGTGTACGTTGGCAGCCGTGCATCAAAAGTCCCACAGCAATAAATCGGCCCCTCTCTCTTCAACCCTACCTCCCCCCCCGCGAACCAACTATTCCCCTTGAGCAAAGGGGGCGGCGGCGCGCGCGCGCACACACATACACGCGCGGGTAACGAACTTTCTTCCCTTCTTTTTTTCTCTCGTCGTGAAAAGGGATAGTAAGGGGGTAAAGTTTGAGGGGGTGGCGGCGTCAGGATCATTCTTCTCCGCACGACCCACCAGGGACCGTAAGAGTGTCCTAGGGCGGAGGAGGGAGAGAGAGAAGAACTTTTCAGAGGACATCCAGGAAAGAGGCGGCTGGCTTCCTTCTTCAGTACTTGCTGTCTTAGGCAGTCAGTGGTGCGGGTAAAGATGCGTCTTCCGGGTGAAATATTGTCCCCTCTAGACCAGACCCCTACAAACCCCCTCTAAAACTCTTTATAACTTATATAGGGCCCGCTGTAGCGCGATTGTACAGCCATATTCAAAAAAACATTCGTTTGTAATAGGATGAAAAAAAACAACCTAAGTTACTGTTGCTATGTCACAACCTTTTCACAACCATTTCCCTGTAATGATGGATCGCGTTTGTTCTCTAGTTTCTGAAATGATGCGTCTCAATGCTTTCCCACTCTCCCTCCACGCAAATGGGAGTATATTTTATCTAAGTTATACACCATCGCTAACACACTATCGTAATTAATATGTATGCTATAGCCCGGACTAGTAGAGAAAGTTATTTATCATCGAAACTGTTATATTATGTATAAAATAAAACATTGCTTTGTTATTTTAGTAAACAAACTATATCACCTAACCTCAACCATTGTTAGAGAGCGTTGAATTCCGGGGACGGATCAATTGACTCCAAGAGACTTTGATTTAAATCTCTGTTACAGTTGTTAGTAGTGCTCAAGTGACGATACCAAATTATGTTATAAATGTGGTTCCAGTAGATAAACTTTCGTTTCAGCCCCTGTAAAAACTTAAGTAGCCATAAAGATGGCTTGTTTCGCACTGGGTTGCCATTGATGATGTCAGGACTTGAATAATTTATAAGTGAATCGCTAATAGTCCTTGTATTTTACAATTTATAACACTTCAGTAATAAAAACATAGACTATCAGTCCAACATTAATAACGCCTAACACTGTATGATGGATTCTAGCACATTCTATCGTCAGGTTTATAGCCCAAATATATCTGAGCTATTTAAAAACACAAAACTTAATTGGATCTCATCAGATATGTGGCTGAATAACTACACAACCTACAAACTAACTTCATGCTCCGCGTCTTAAT
Organism: Timema bartmani; assembly: GCA_902151455.1. Lineage (NCBI taxonomy): Eukaryota > Metazoa > Arthropoda > Insecta > Phasmatodea > Timematidae > Timema > Timema bartmani. The sequence goes on from CABFWB010000007.1 coordinate 150,813, forward strand.
ATCCGTACTGGATCTTTTAATATTTACACTAACGCGCCAGTCGTGTTGAGCCAGACCACCGAGGACGGGGAGATCGAGGTTCGAATCTCGGTCGGGTGAACTGGGGGTGGTTTTTCCTAAATGGTTTTCCACTCTCTCTCCACGCAAATGCGGGTTCACTTCCTCTAAATTCAACCTTCCCAATTCCTAATCCATTAGTGTAATTAGTACTTAAGCGTATAACCCGAACGGGTAGTAAGACGCGGTGCTAACATTTAATATTTACACGAATTTTCAGTAATGAAAAAGGGATATAAATATAAAATATGTGTCAAAAGGAACAACATCACAACACATAGGATTCTGATGCTGGAAGAACCGTATCTAAGTGTTACAAAAATTCCAAAAAAACTATTTAATATAGTCATATGTTAAGTCATGGGATATTCTGCTGTCGCTTTTGATAGATTATAATAGCACTTATAAAATAACATAAAATTGTAACAATCTTGACTAAAAACCAAAATATATTTTTAAAAAGGTCCTTGTCAGAATTCTACTATAAAAAATTTATAGCACCGTTTCTTACTACCCGTTCGGTTTATACTCTTAAGTACTAATTACGCTAATGGGTTATGAGTTGGGAAGGTGTAATTTAGAGGTAGTTAACCCACATTTGTTTGGAGGGAAAGTGGAGAACCATTTAGGAAAACCCACCCCAATTCACCCGACCGAGATTCTAACCTCGATCTCCCCGCCCCCGGCAGCCTAGTCTATTGCAAGAGTAGCGCGTTAGCTAACTACGCCACCGAGGCGGGTAATTCTACTATAACTTAGGATTAAAGTATATTTAGTAACTTTTTAGTTTATCATATCAGGTTCTTTCTATGAATATCTTTCTAGTGTTTTGGCAACGTTTCATTACTCTACATTGCTTTATATTGCTCTAACAAGACATATTGTGACCATTGTCCTATTTATAGCGCCCCTATTGATAGCGGAGACGGTAGGAAATATTTATTACTAATTTATTATTGCACTTTTTTTTTACCACACGGAACTTTTCCTACTCTATTTCGCAGGAAAATCCTGGCTCATTTCCTAAAGATAACATCATCTTACTTTATGTCCCTAAGAGGCCGTCTTACGGGAGGATTAACCGAGATATTAGATACAAGATTATTACGAACGAAACCGAAAATGTAGCTAAGTTTTATGCATTATTCACTTGACAACAGCGAAATTGCAATCAGTTAAGTATAATTTTAAATTTTTAAATAATTAAATGTCAATGCTTTATTTGTTAATGTACGTTAAAACCATTTCACTGGTCTCAATTTCACTTTTGTTAATAATAATAATAATAATAATAATAATAATAATAATAATAATAATAATAATAATAACAACAATAACAATAACACTTAGCACCACATCTTACTACCCGTTCGGATTATCCGTAATAAGTACTAATTACGCTAATGGGTTAGGAATTGGGAAGGTTGAATATAAAAAACTGAGCCCGCATTTGAGTGAAGGGGCAGTGGAAAACCATTTAGGAAACCTCCCCTCCCAGTTCACCCGAGCGGGATTTGAACCTCTATCTACCCATTTTCGGTAGTCTAGCTCAACACGAAACTAGCGCGTTGGATAACTACTCCACCGAGGCGGTAATGTCATGGTTTTTCAAGTAAAATACAGCGTAATACACCGAAATCCAACGCCTGATTTTTTCTATGAAAGTGATAGGATACGACATTAAAGTAGTGAACTAGCCTGTGTAAACAGAGTCAAAAATTACGAAAAATTGTCTGAATGAGTGAACATATTCGTGGATGTCTATGATGATGCGTAGTGTTGGCAGATTCTACATTAAAACAACTGACCCGATCCACGCATCTTTATTTATATCAAATTGTATTAATTGATTTAATAAATCGAGGATCGAATCAGAGACAAAGGGCCAGTTTCATAGTCAGATTTAGTACGCCTCAAGTGCGGCGCTATACTAAATACAAGACGACACCTACCTAAACTCGAATACGAAACTGGCCCATTCCATTCTGGTCTAGGTAGGTGTTGTCTTGTATTTAGTATCGAGCCGCACTTGACACGTAGCAGAGCTTTTGCTTCTTGTTTGAAGGAAACATAGTCATTAAGTTATCCTATCTGCAATTTACAAAAGGTGTTGTCACGTTTATGACCGCAAAACCCCCTCGGCGTCCCACGACTTTGAGATGAAGGTGTGAGAAGGGCCAGTGTGTGACGTGCTGTAAGTGATCGCAACGCAGTTGGGTGTGTTAGAGCACGATGTCAGAGAGAGAGAGAGCGAGAGAGAGAGAGAGCGAGAGAGAAAGCGAGAGAGAGTGTGAGAGAGAGAGTGAGAGAGAGAGCGAGAGAGAGAGAGACACACAAACACATACACTTTTGTTCAGAAAGTAAAGCCATCTCGGTCGCGGCGGTTAACATTTTGTCGCGTGTACGTTTTGAAAAGAAGGGAGAGGCTTAAATAGGTTTATACAAGAAAGTTTTTTTTAACGCTCAACGTCTTTGATCTTGTTGTTGAGCAGTCATTTGTTTCCCGTTGATTAACAAACTTTTGTTCAAAAAAGAAAACCATTACATCAAAAACATTTCCATTGTAATCAAAATAACTTTTAATTTGTTTATTGAGGTTTATCGAGCTTTTGCAATTTAATAATTAAAACTTCAATAAATATGGTAGTTTTTTTATACAATAATAAAAATATTTTAAATAATTGATAGGCTTACGACTCAAATTGCAAAAAAAATAAAAAAAAAAATATTTTATATTATCTTTGGATGAAAATTTTCAAAAATTGGCTTTCAGTAAACAATTAAGTAAGATATCCTAATAAAAACAGCCATAATTGTCTTTAGCGCCGCGTCTTACTACCTGTTCAGGCTATACACATACATAGACTACTAATTTCTCTAACGAGTTAAGGATTAGAAGGGTTGAATTTAGAAAAAGTGTACCCGCATTTGCGTTGAGGGAGAGTTGAGAACAATTTTGGAAACTCACTCTCATTATACCCGACGGGGATTCAAACCTCGATCCCCATGTCATCAGCCTGCTAGTCTTGTAACAAAGTGACGCCTTAGACCATACGGCCACCGAAGCAAATGACACAATTTTTTTAATCACAATAAACACTCTTTATGTATGGGCATACACATTTTAAATAAAATTGTTCAAGTATTTTTAGCCACTTTAAATTTTCAAAAGTAATATAGGCTTATTAATAAATAAACCATCCTAAAATGAATATTGATTTGTAAAAATAAAAATTTATTCTTATTTATAGTAAAAAAACTATTCCCATATACCCAATTTGAAACTCAAATCTTTGAGGAAAATTTTTAAAAATTTAGATTTTTGTATATAATGTCGTATTAAAACTACCCTTAAATTATTTTATTCTAGAATATTATACATTCATAATTTTTGGCTATGTAAAATAGTTTCCCAAAAAAATTTAAAACCAACTCGTACATGGAATGCCAACAATCGTTTGTGCGTAGTTTTCCAGAATCACGCGTGCTGAATAAATCAACAATATACCGAATTGATGGCAGTACATATACATTTTTTCTTTGGGTTGCGTGACTTTTGGATCACCATTACAATAGGCGGAGATTGTTTTATAGGTTTAAGCCTAAATACAGCTATCACCATAAGGAATAACGCCAGGTGAGTATATTTCTATTCAATTAGGTGGCTCCCTTAATTCTTCGGGTAAACTGGTTAGAATTCTATGATAATTAAATTTGGGATTCCCGTATTTATGTCCAAAACTTCGCTATTTATGTACTGTTAAATTGTACGAGCATTAGTTAGCATTCTCCGAACTAAATGAGATTGACATTTATACCACGTGCCCATCGGTGTAGGTTTATCTACCAGCTAAGCCTATTGGCTACATAATTTTTTTAAATGTTTGTAGGCCTGACCATTACTTAGCAATGATTTCACAGGACAGACCCCTGCGGGAAAACTCACCTCTAAAGGGTCAACGTTGTAATGATATTGATTTTTCCGTGTGTATTAATATTTAAAATCATATTTTCATATTTCTTCTTTTCAGTTAATATAAATTAAACTCATCTTTTCTAAACGACAGCCATGTTTCTATTTTTCTTTCGTTTAGCTGCACGTGTTAGAAGCATGGTTTATTTCCGGGTTGTAATACGCATTATTTAAGAACAGGTGTAAAGTAAAGCCGAGTCTATTTTTAGTTTTCGCGCTCAGATAGAATAACCCCAATGGTCGATGGAAAGAAATTAAGTAGTGATCTGGGTTCGAATGTTAAATAGCTACGGGGTTGACAGACCCAAGCATAGCAAGATGCTAGTTTTGTAAAGGACTTCTTTGCTTAAACGTAGAATCGAGTAGACGTGTTTCGGACGATTGTAACACTATGTACGAATATATGTACATACTGTGTATATTTAATGTGTAGTATGTATAATGTTTACATGTTTGACAAAACTGGTTCAACTGTAATTTAAAATTTGTGGAAATAAACTATCTACACGCTGAATCATCGTATGGAAAAGTTATTAGTATTAAGAAGATCGTAGCGCTCAATGAAGGCGTATTGTTACAAATAGCGCTCATCGTGGCTCATAGTATTACTACAATTAGCTCAGGACTTTTAGGTATAGTTACAATGTTTTAACTATCCTTCAACTCTCATTAACAAGACTCAAAGGATTGTGTACAGTGAAGCCGGTGTTAAATAGGATGAACACTATCAGATAATTCAAGATACCTGAACCAACTTTCATCCATTCAAATGTCAATCCAAACATAGACCCATGTCACATGATTCTCAAACGGCGGCGTACGTATGCGACACGTAATACGTAGGTGTAGCAGGGCCTAAAGCAAGGCCAGTGTGTGACGCCGAATTTCTTTCTCAAGCGCTCATAAATCATACATTATACATTAGTGAGACTCGCATCCATTGAGACTTAGTGATTACATAGCTTTCACATGCCTGTGGAATAGTGATGTATAGCTAGCTCTCTTTATGGCGTTGGGTTGTGTGATTAGTAATACGTGTGCTTGGTCATAAATCAAAATATTTCGTAAGGTCGCTCACCGGTATAACTATCTTTTTATAATGCAATTGTTAAGTACCTTGATAGTCCGTGTTCAATAGGTCTATTTGCTGACAAAATATATATTTGTGACTGAAGAAGCCTTTTTAACAACTCAAAATCTACCTATTAATGTATTGGCATGTTTCGGAATTTTACTCGATCTTAACATATGTCACACTGTTGAGTACTCTTCAAGCGTGAACACAGCTCAGGTTGGGTAGAGGCGGAGTTCCATAAAATAGCACAGACCATTGTATTTTTAAGCCATAGGACCTGACAGCGATTTATACTTTCTCGCTGACCGAGGTGTCACCTTAAGCCCACGTGCTCACCGATGCTGGTTTTATCTATTATATATTGCTTCTTTAGTGATTATATGAACTCGAATAGGTCGTAAAAGAGAATCAACTAAGCCGGGGAGGGAGGAGGGATTTGCTAGCTGCGTCACAAGAATGCCATAGTAAACTAAATCAGCAAGAAACTATAAAACACTGCTTCAATTTTAACTACTTACATTTCTATTTGAATATCGCACCTTTCTAAAATCAAATAAATCACTCCAAAACTTAAATATAAATCTATAGTCAGAAAGCCACAACAAGCATTGCGACTTCACCTGAAACACGACACACCCCCGAGTGGGGTCGCGACTCCCAGGTTGGAAACCACTGGTTTATACTAAGTTCTTCGTAGTTTGTCTAAGGTAGGGATCAAAACAATTATCAAACTTGTACCCCCCTAAACTTATATTAGTGCTCTTGACCTCTGGCAAAATCCTCCTGCTTAAATTCAAATGATAAATCTCATAACGTAGTCTATAAATATTATTTTTTAACTATTTTTCTTATAGATCTTTTAAATATTGTAATACCAGTTTAGTCAATAAATTTACAAAGATTATTCCTTCTAAAAGATGAGGTACAGCAGAATTTCACAGTCAGCCTAATGTACCAATGTTTATTGATAAGTATTGCTAGAATAATAAAATATGTAACTTTAATAACGAGTGAGCCACCGACCATACTTTAGCCAGTTGCAATTTTATTTCATAGATAGCGCGCTTGGACACAGTTGTCTTTGATTAAAGAACTAGTTGTTTAATTAAGAGTATTCCTTAGATTGAACCGTTCCTAAAAGTGAGCTGTACTATCAAAGTGAGACAGTTTACTTAACTGAGCCTTTCGTTTTGTTTAAATAGTTCAGTCGATCGTAGCGCCCTGAAACATTTTGTCAATACGGCTGATATGTTTGAAAACATTATGATAAAAATAAAATTGATTGTAGCCAAATATTATAACTTTATTAAAAAAAATCTATCATTAGTGTTTTTTTCACTCAATTTGGAAAAATAAACACATTAAATTTCACATTTTACCTATGTAAAATGTACATCTATAGGCTTACTTTTTATTTTAATGATTTTTAAATTATCAAATGGTTTGATAGTCTGATAATATAGAGTTATTCGATTAAAATCACTAGTGTCAGTAAATGTTTTGATCTTGTGCTTTCCATCCAGATACATCAGAACATGCATAAGGAACTCGCAGATGAAAAACATTTAAAAAGTAAATATTTAAAATCTTTGTACTTAAAAAAAACATGATCTCAGGATATTTAATCCAAAGTTTGAATTGTTAAAAGGTAGAAATATTTTTTATACATTTATGATATATTATTTTACCGTTTAAAAATTACTTTTAAGTACATAATTTTTTTAGTTTGAGAGTAGATGCGGGATAAACTATAATTTATAACCGGCAAGGATGGTACACTGGTCTTAGGAATCAGTATCACAATAGACAAGATTCCTTGAAGGGAATGTCAAGGTTCGACTCTCGTCTAGCTATCACGCGTGATCTTCCCCTTCCCCTACAGATATAGCTAGATGTTAGTAAAAATGCACTTCCTTTAATCATTGCTCCTCATCTTTACTCATTATATTAAGCCGTTAATAGCCATGATGGAACGTAACCATTAAAAAATTATCCCTCTTTACAATGAAAGTAAATAATTAATCAATCCTTTTAATAATGAAAGCTATAAGGGAATATAATTACAACTATTCCAATAAAAAAAAAAGTACTAAACCCTTGCTCACAAATTACTAGTGCTTCAAGGAATCATAATATGAAGGGAAAAAAAAGATTGATGATCGTTTGGAATAATAACTTTTACCCGCTTCAGTGGTCAAATGATCTAGGGCATCACTCGTGCTAGATTGGCTTGCTGATAATGGGGATTTTGGGGTTAGAATCCCGGTTGGGTATATTGAGGATGGTTTGTCCCAAATTGTTTCCACTCTCCTATGCAAATGCGGATCTATTACCTGTAAAATGCTTCCTTGCTCATCACTACCCCATTAGAGTAATTATCATCAATGCGTAGTACAACATGAACAGGTAGTAACGCGAAGATAAAATACAAAAATAATACAGTTTGAAAGTAGGCTACTCCCAGCTCATTAGGTCGGTGATCTAACCCAGCCACGCCTTCTCGGCTAGAGTATAAATATTAAATAGTGTGCCTGACACTCACATATTTAGAATTTTTTTAGTTTTTTTTTTATAATGAACGAACCGTCATACAAAAAGAGAAGCTATCAATCAAGGTTGATATCATATTTTTTCTGTCTCCCTAATAATACAAGTCCCATCTTGAAGGAAAATTTAGTTCACTCCCCTATCAACAAGTCAATATCCACCCTCACACAATAGCAGGTCTCCGCCCACGCCACCCAAAGCTTCTTATCGTACTCAAGACCAAATCGTTCACACTTGGTACAGTGCAAACCATAAAAAGTGATACACTTCGGTGTCCGATGGGTCTAAAGCGTCACTCTCGTGTTAGACTGACCTGGTGATGACGAGGAGATCCGAGGTTCAAATCATGGTCGGTTGTACTGACTGAGGTTTTTTAAAAAAGTGGTTTTACACTCTCTCTACGTAAATGAGGGTACACTTCCTTAATATAACTTTCCTAGTCCCTAAAACCATCAACGTAGCTAGTACATAAGCGTATAGCTTGAACGGGTGGTAAGACGCAGTGTTCAAATAAAATAAAAAATAAAAAGTGGCTGAGAAAGCCATGCGTCCTCTTAGATACGTCGGCCATAGTCTATGAAGGGGGCTATACCAGCCCTCCTGGGACTACATCTCCCTCCGCCTTGGGCTACTTCACCTCCATCCACCCCCTCTGCCCCTTTCCAACCAACACACACACACCCAAAACAGCCGCTTACCAGACCATTTTGACACACCCTGTAGTAGAGGCGGGGTTGCTGTTGAGACGAGATAACGCGGGAGCTAAATACCCCACCCAACAGATGACGGTATAATCGCGCGATAAATGACTTAAAGGGGGAATTGGTGGGGTTAGGGGGGGGGGG
>CABFWB010000007.1:163657-212116 GCA_902151455.1 Timema bartmani
TTTTTTTTTTGGAAGGGGCTGGTTTTCAGAACAGTAAAAAGGGGCCATATTTATTTTAGGGGGGTTGTAAAGAAATAGGGATCATCTGAGAATAGTAGGAAACACATTGTCCCTGCCTACCTGTTATCAGCAGGGCAACTATTTATTTCAGGTATATTGTATAGAGGGGGAGGGTTCTCCTTTTATTAAAGAGCTAAAAACAAACCGTTTTGGGTGACTTCAATGCGGGGCTCCATGAGTCAACACTGAACCAAAGTAATATTATGAGGCTTCGCTATTTTAGCTGCTAATAGCAGACATGTCCCAAAACCTAACATTAACAAACACCAACATAATAAACAAAAACTACAGTTCAGTTTTGATAGGAAGCACCATTTATACCAGAAAAGCTGCTAGATTTACTTTCATGCATCCTTACAACAAATCATTTGATATAAAGTGGGTGTCAGACTTTTGTGCTGAGGGTCCGGGGTTCAATCCTCGGTCCCGGCACAGATTTATCTGATTGCCAAACCCTTCCTTCACCTCTGACAATACGTGTATTAATCACAACTTGTGAATGTGAGGAATGCCAGGCCTCCACCGTGGTTCGGATCCCACGTTAAACTGTAGGTCCTCCGTTTCATCTCACAATCACCCTACCATTACACATTAGCGTAAGTGCGTACAAACCGAATGGGTAGTAAGACGCGGTGCTAATAGTGATAATAATAATAATAATGGTATAAAGTGGTCAATTTTGCTTTTATCAATACCTATAAAATAATACTAATAATACAATTTTCTTTAATTTGAAAGATGATACCCGGGTACGGAAATCGAACCTGGAACTTTTGGCTTAGTACTCCAATGCTCTTACCACTGAGCTATCCAGGAGTCACCCCGTGTCCAAAGTCATTATTCACTCATATTCTAAGGCAGAGTCTGTGATTGACGTGTGGAAACCGTCAGCTACATATATGATCAATTAAGATCACGAACTACCAGATATCGGGTGACTATAAGCTGCCAATATTACAATAGTATGAATGCACATATCATAGCAAAGCTACTTTAGTTGAACTAATAATGTAATAAAATGTTATCAATGTTGGCTACGAAAAAAATGTATTTTCTAAAAGTTTCAAACCACCAAAATACTACTTTTCGTTGACATGTGGTTAGTAAAGTATTACAGATTGCGAGTCGTTTTTTTTTACACTATGTCCAAATTAGACCTATAGATCAAAACTGAAATTTCACAGCATCAAGTTCGGAAGAAAATCTATCTTTTACAACCCAACTGTTCGTGAAATGAGACATAATACGTATTCCCTTCACCAAACCCTTGTCAACCCGACCCAAAAGGTATATCCTATATATGTACATATATATATATATACACACGTCCCACGAATGTAAAACTGCCGTGCCAATGATACCAATATACATCGCTTGAACACAATACCCTTCTAAGTCTCCATTATAAAGCTATGATTTGTTTTTAACATTCGTGCGCACGGTAGCAGAGAAAGGGAGAGGGAACGAAATGGAAATGTTGGCACAACTATGCCTAAAGGAAGGGGATCAGCGGTGGGAACTATAGACTAGGCAGGTTATCTAAGCCTCTCGGGGATCTAAACCATTGTAAGCTATGGGTATGTGTGTGGCCGGGGCTTATATAAATGATAGACCACGCCTACCAACCCTGTGCGGCCAAATCTTCAGAGAATTATGACGAATGATACAGAAGGGGGTGTATGAGAAAGAGAGGCTGGGATTTCTCTAGGGGATTTTGATGGTGGGGAAGGTTGGTAGTGCCGGTATAAATGAGCTCGCCAATATAAAGCCGTTAGCGATGACATCAGTATTCCGAAAGAGGTGGTATGTCGCGAAATCGATGGTTGTTTTATAGTTTATGAAAAACATAGGCAAGAGTGGTTTTTATTCGGTGGCGCGGATATAAAGAGGGAAAGGGATGTTTAAATATATTTTTTTTCTAAATCGGGCATTGTTGCAGTGGGAGGACTATAAAAAATGTGTGTGTATGTATTGTATAAACCACTGTATATTTTAACGAAAAAAAAAAATTACCAGAATAAAACACACACAACTGTATACACTCAACAGAGGAGTCATATTTATGTAAATACAACCTTTTATTTTAGTTGGCCATTGTTTTTATTCGCATTCTCCGTAAGGGAACAACTTTTCTAATTAAGCTAAAACATTGCATTGGGCTACGTTTTGGGGGGGCTAAACGCCAATAGTCGCACTGGGTCACTCACACCGGAAAAGAAAACTAAACTGTAAACGAAAGAAACGAGAATCGTACCAAAAAATTGGATATAGGTCTACTATTTAAGTGATGTTCTCTATCAATTTTTTACACTCAAATAGGCCTATAGTAATTTTTTTTTTGCTCACCGCATCATAATCCATAGCAATAAGGCCAAGATGAGCCAACCTAAAAGAATTTGTGGGGTAAGAGAATGGAAAACCCATTAGGAAAAACCACCTCAATGCACCTGGTTAGCATTCGAACCTTGATCTCCATGTTAAAAGCTAACTAGACAAAATGAGATTGAAACCTTTGTTAATGTGATCTAGGGTGAGAGTGGAAGCGTTCCAAATATATAATGTAGCCTAATCATTGAACTAATTTTAAAAACTTGTAAGATTATTTCAAAATAACTTAAATAGTAAGCTTGACATTCAACCCTTTCCTAAAACACCTTCATTCCAACTCCTAACCTGACACCCAACCTTCTTTAAATCCACTATATTCTAATCGACGTCTCGGCCTAACAAGGGGTCTTGTTTCTTACTTCGGGTTTCCCAACTAAAATTGTATTTAGATCTTCGGCACAACCCATACGCGCCACATGACCACCCCATTTCAGCCTGTGCCCCTTGATTATTCTTAATATGTTTGGGGAGGCATAGAAACCATGAAGTTATTTACAATGCAACTGTCTCCACTATCCTGTAAGTTCACTCCTCTTTGTCCCAAATACCTTTCTCAGTACATTGTTCTAGATAACTCTCAATTCTTGGTGGATATTGAGAGACCGCCGCTCTGTACATCCGTATATAACAAGTGGAGGATTATAATTTTTGCATATTCTTGGTTTAATATTTAAAGACAGAAGACGAGATGATAAGAACTTACAAATTGAATAATAGCAAACATTGCCTGCATGAATAGTTTTTTTTTATTCTTTACTGGATCTTGAATTTAATTTCCTACCTGTTAGTACAATTTCCAAACAAGAGTTTGAATTTGTCAAAGTCTTCAAAAGTTGTTGAAATCTATGAATCGATTCCTTTGGAATACAGGGCTTAAAAGACACAACCATGTGGGCCAACTTGTTTTTACCCAAATTTACTTTTAGACCTACTGATTTGCTGTTTTAAGAGAAAAGTTCTTCAATCGTTTTGACTATAGCTTCGTTTTCAACCAGAAAATCTATATAATCTGGATAAGTCAACCATTGGTTCACACCATTTTATGTCGGACTTAGTCCTGTTTTTTAAGATGTATAATCAATTCTAATTATTATATTTTTAGATGAAATCTCTAACTAATACTTTCAAACCAAACATGATTTTATACTGGCACCAAAAAAAAAACTAAGTAAAGCTGCATCTATACATAAATATGTTACTTCATCTTTAAAACGACTACTAAATGAGATAATTTTGGACGAGAAAATTGGTTTTCAATTTTCTATTTTTATCTTTGAACATTATTTTTTTTGTCCTCGAATTTCAGGTTGGTCTTGTTCTAAAAATAAATATATAAAAAAAAGTCTCCTCGACGAAAACCATCGTGCAGATTCGGATCACTGATTGCTTTACCAATACAGCGTTCCACCAAATCCCAAAGTCTCTATGGATTCCAAATTCCTCATGACATCACTGCTCAAATACAAAATTCATGAGTTTCGATCTTTCCCTTTAATATCTTCCTCGACGACCGTTTTTTCCCTCCTTTTTTTCTCTTTTTCCGCCCAGTTGCACAGAGTACAATTAGGCCTATCTTTATGGACAGCTATTTATATACGTTGCTCAAATATCAGTCTCAAAGATTATGAACAGCTTTGGAATATTTAAATGATAGTGTTATTTTTCAAACGTATATCTTACATAACCTGCACTGTTGGGCATGCCGACTAGATGTGTCAGACTCATCTACTTTTAATTGCCAGTGACATAAACAGGGTGTACATTAATCCCTCCAAGAAAATGTGGTCATCTTAATTTACTTTTAAACTAGCCTTTCTACCCATTCAGGCTACCAACATTAATCTGGGTAGTGAAGTAGGGATAAGTAAGGTATAATTTATAGGAGATGAAACCTTATTTTCGTGGCAGGGTAGTGGGAAAGTATTTAGAGAAAACCACCCTCAATTAGGCCAACACACCCGTTCAAGATTCTAACCTCGATCTCCCCGTCACCAACAAACAAGATTAGATGAACTTGAGATTTATTTAGTCCGCGTGACCAACGATGTGAATACTGTTGTTACACTTCCTATGATTGATAAATCTCTAGGCCTTAAATCATTAGTAAAAATAAGTGGATAGTCTGAAATGGTAATGAGACGTAAGAGCACGAAATGAAAAAAGAAGTCACTATTATATACATTTATATTTTCCAGTATTGATAATCAACGGAAAACCAGCTTTTGCACCGGAAACATAACATATTATATTCACCCCGTAATGACCGTTTCACCACCCCACATCCCTAATCAAGGTCCGCGAAACACAACATCATTTTCGTCCTTCAATTTAACTCACTGTAGAAAAAAAATGTCCACGTGTATGTTTTTTTTTTATCTCTCGGCTGTTGACATTTGACGTGAGGGGTTAGGAAGGAACGGGGAGGGGGAGGTAAAATCAGATTGTTACATGATTGGAACGCTCCTTCTCCCTCGCCTATACCTATAGCTCTCGTGTAACAAACATGTGGTATTTTGTTTATCAGATTGTTGTTCCAAACTATTATGACAAAGTGTACAAAACATGACCTGCCTGTGAAGTGACGTTTCCAAAACATGAAACAGGATACTAGAATATAGTAGTCACGTGTGTGTCTACATATTGGTGTAGTATCACTAAAACTTTTAATGTGTGCATTAATTGTATTGTTCTTACGTATTTTTATCCTACACGAACTAAGTGAAAATGAATCCTTAAGTTCAATAAATATTTACTTTTTGCCCTATTTATCCCTTTTATTTAAATAATTTTTAACCTCAAGGACCCATCATCTAGAAATGAACAAAATTGGATTTAGAACTGTAGAATGTATTAGAACTACATATTTGGTTTAGAACTTCACGTTAAATTATCTAGTGGGTAAAGCCCAAAGAAGCTCTCTAGATAATTATATATATATATAATTATCTAGTGGGTAAAGCCCAAAGAAGCTCTCTAGATAATTATATATATATAATTATCTAGTGGGTAAAGCCCAAAGAAGCTCTCTAGATAATTATATATATATATATGCATACAAATCGAGTTGATAATTTCTTATTTTAGAATTCATAACTTTGATTTGTCCTACTTATAAATGATGATAATGAACTATTGATATTAATAAAAAATAGATCAGACTAAAAAAAGAGATAAGGCCTAAGTACGGTAGCCTATAAATAACACGTAGGCCTAAGTAAGTTTCGCGTTCCACCCACTTTCCCCAAATTTATTACAACTTGCAAAAATTATTTTTTAAAAAAAGAGAGAATAACCAATCTCATGAATTACAATTAAAATGTTGGGGGGAGAAAATAGCATAACTTTTTTTATTATTTAAAAAAAAAGTTGTCTCCTACTACGCGCGTTAAAAATAAAACTGTGCAATATGGCGCACCAATGTTCATTATCCACGATTAATGGCGTTTCTCTGGAAAGTATTAGGATTATAAGTCAAACTCTCTCCCAATTTATTTCACAAAGGCTCAATATAATTACGTTGCTGCCCCAAGTTTGTAAACCTTATAAATGAGGATACTCATATTAATAAAAGGGAACCAAGAAAAATATAATTTGATTAAGTGGAAAAACAAATACTTTGAATAGCTTTATAAAACGTGCGATTAAAATAAAACATAGCAACTATAACTGGCATGTCTTCTGTTCCTAACGATTAAAATTAATAAATGTTAACCCCGATTTTTCTATTCAAGATCCTGATCCAACATTTACAAATTCAATATTTGTATCCATTCAAAATTTTACTAGCTAAATATGGTACCGTAATAGAATGTATCTTTTTTAAATAAAAAGTGTAAATAAAATCAAAACCTTAACAAAACTGCCATGTTCAATCTGCACAAGATAGTTATAATATAAGGGTCATGTTATGAATAATTCAATTTTACAGAAGGTCTAATAATTCAATTTTACAGAAGGTCTACTAAATATAAAATGAAAACAATACTAACCAATAATGCTAATAATAATAATAATAATAATAATAATGCTAATAATAATAATAATAATTTATGGGCATTGAAAATATCTATCAAAAGGGGCAGCTTCTTATATATGACCTGACGTACGAATATGTCAAAGTATGCCTACATCTAGTAACTTTTTAAGTTGTCTTATGTAAAAATACTATAGTAAATTTAAAAGTTGTCAAACTAAAGTACTAATATGAATATGAATTTCAATTTTTTTTTTTTTTAATTTTAAAACTGTCTACTGTTAATACAAGAGGCAGAGTAGTTTTACCAAAGCAAAATAAATACATATTTCTAAATAATTAAAAATGTGTAGGCCCAGCCTAATACACATAATATATATTAATTATTAAATTCAATCCAGTGGTTTTCTCATTGAAACATATATTTTGAAGTTGTGTACACGTTATGTTATACAAGATGTAAATAGTTGTTAAAAAAACTATTTTTTGTGCCAAGGGGAATTTTATTGTAATATTTTAACAAGTACCACTAGCAACGTACTGCAGCCCTACAATATAGGGCTGTGTGCTGGTGTGCGTTGTTACCTACTCAAGCGCCCGCGGTGGCGAAAATTGGTGCTAGTAAATTTGTTATGTCCGCAATTTACTGCGCCCCCAGCAAGACTGGGAGCGAGATGGGAAAGTATGCGTGTACGAGTACAGTCGTTCACATAAAACTTGAATAATTGGGGGGAGTAGGGAAGGAAATAGTGAAATTACTCAACCCCCCAAAAAATTGTAAATAGTATTAATAGAAACAAATAAGAATTATGTCATATCTTTAAAATATTTATAGTAAAAAAAAGGGAATGAAATTATTTGAACTCGATAAAAAATAAGGGAATCACATTACTTTACCTTGATTAAAAAGTATAGAGGAATTACTTGAAATCTATAAAAATTAGGGAATCAAATAACTGATTTTATTTAAAAAATAGGGGAATTAAATGATTTGAGCTCGATAGAAATAATTTAAACACTTTATTCTAATAATAATACTTAGCATCGCGTCTTACTACCCGTTCGGGCTACACGCTTAAGTACTGATTACGCTAATGGGTTAGGAATAGGGAAGGTTGAATATAGAGTAAGTGAACCCGCATTTGCGTGGAGGGAGAGTGGAAAACCATTTAGGAAATTCCCCCCATTCACCCAAGTGAGATTCGAACCTAGATCTCCCCGTCCTCGGCAGTCCAGCTCAACACAAAACTAGCGCGTTAGCTAACTACTCCATCGAGGCTGGTGGACTTTATTTTAGCTCGATGAAAACAATGGAATCAGAACTTTAGCTCGGGATGGAAAGATAGTGTTTTACGACAAATAAAAAAAAAAAAGTTGTGGACTCATTCCACTTCTCAAAAACTGTTATCAAAATCAAACCACTAGATCTCAAATAAAAAATAATAGAATCGTATTATTCAAGATCTCTTTAAAGTTTATTTGGAAATTAATTTATATTCATAAGTTTTCAACAGACTCAATAACATCGCATGCTGATATAATCAGTCGGTTCAGAAAGTGCACGTTAAATACCTCGAAATAAAAAAAAAATAGTGAGATGCAAAATTATTCGTATCCCGGCCGCTTTAAAACCACATGAAGACCAAACAGTTTCTATTCCACTGGTATTTTAACTATTCTTCCATAATGGTCTGCAACGTTGATGACTTCATTTATGTGCCTAACCATTTTATTTTTTTAAATACATAATTCGCGCGTGTCAAACGGTAGCAAAATAATCTGCAAAGGGTAGACGACACATTCTCAAAGTAATCAATGCTAGAGCATCTTTTCCTCACATCCATTATTTTCATGTAGACGACTGTACATTGCCTGTGTGTTCAAAACGGGGGAAGACCTTGTACGTTTATATGGCTACTGTGTGCGGGAGAAGGATATATGTGGGTTTTGGGGGAGAATTATTGCTTAGAATGTCATAGTGAGGAAAATAATTAATCAGGCGCATACTTTATCGCGAGTGCAATCCTACAGATACAAGCTTGTCTTGCCACTGGGTTGTTATTTTCTGTTCTACAAATATTTAGTGAGGGTTTAGGGTATTATATTATTTTGATTGCTAAACAATTAACCCGCTCCCAAGATCATTGTAACTAAAGCTCAATCAAACGATTATAAGAGATGGTCAATAAAGGAGCAGATATTATCGTTCAAATTGCTATTTACAGTGTCATGTCTTTGAGTGTTGCCAGCGTAGGCAGATTTAGTTCAAACCCTAATTGTGATATGTTCTTATCACTCATTAAAACTATCATTGGTCAGGTATCAACGAAAATACATGTCCAACTGAGCTACGTAAAGATGGGACTATTTGTTCCGAGTCAAATGGAGACTGAGGGGTTGAGAACATATCACAGGGAGGCCGACAGTTTTAAAAAGATATTATCAACCGGGTGCGAAATGTTTTCAAGGTATTTATTTAAATGTATTTTCATCAATATATCTTTTCAGTTTATATTTAAAGGACTGTGGGCATAGCATATATTATTGTAATTTAATCAAACTCTTAGGCTAGTTTTAAAATCTTGAACACATAATCGAAGTAAAATGTACCACTCAGATGGTAAAAGTAGAGTGTGTGTTAAATCTTTTCCAAAATGGGTGAATGGGCTATTGAGTAACACAACTTGGGTTATTACTTTTAGTAGAGTAATTTTTGCCGATTTTCAGTATCATACATATAGTTGGACACGTGGGCGAGTACACTTTCTCTAGAGTATACATTTTATAATTAGCCCAAAAGTGTAATTACGCAAATAATCTGGCCGTGTAGAAATACGTGGGGCACAAAAAGCTCACATAAAGTTTATAGTGAATGAATGAATGAATTATTTTTATTGTTTATTTAAAATAGACAAATTTAATTACCAATATGTTTCGCCAAAATAAAAATTGAATTTATTTGAAGAGTAATTTTTGAAATATTGTTTTGGTTAGTTCCTTGTGCTCAAGATTTTTTTTTAAACTGAGGTTGATAAACTTTTAAAGTATTGAATTATTTTTAAAAATCCAACATTAACAAACAAGGCCCAAATGTAAATACACTCACTCCACTGACTATATCTAAATCCAATGATTCCGCTACAAGTTCACCACACTCAATAAACAATTTGTTATAGTTTGATCATACAGATAATGAACGAAAATCAATCAAGAACATAATTTCCAATTTTCACCGTAATCCCGTGAAACATCAAACAGTAAATACTCTCTGTACGTAGGGAGGAGGCTCTGCGATACTGTGACGCTGAAATTAAACTCACGCGCAAGCACGCACACATTCGCACGCGTGGTCTGTATGACGAGAAAATGAACCCATAATGTCTCGCTAACCACAGCATAAATCTGTTAGATTTAATTAACCGACGGTCAAAGTAAACATGCGAAAACCACGCGTCTGCTAGGTTCCCTGGGGTGAGTTAATACCCTATTTAATGTGTGGACTTCTGTGCGACTTCTACTATTTACATGTGATAAACATCGGCGTAGCTTTCCACAAATGCCGCAAATATCTGACTGAGGAAGTCGAGTGTTAGGCTTTATGTGAAGTAATTTAGTCTTGTCATTAGTACCATCAGGATGACTCCATAAAGACTCGACTTTGGGATGCTCATTATGACTGTTACAATAAAATTAACACGTTTTCTAATTGAAATATAGCTTGCATACAATTTTGTATCTAAATTATAATATATTTCACCCGTTCGGCCCTAGATTTATATTTTTCTAAACGGGGGCATATTTGTATTTAATTTAAATATCTTTAAACATCTTGAAACCTTTTCTTTAATTTAAAAACATTTTATGTAAATACATAATTTGTTTCATTGTAACCTTTCATTTTATATAATATTTTCCCCGCCCACGTCCTACTACTTGTCCAAACTATCCACATTTAATTAATTTAATGAATGATTAAAGTATAAAGTATAAATTAGAAGAAATGTACTTTCGACCTATCTGCATGAATTCTTTGGTAAACAATGTAGTAAATCAACTTCAGTACACCAAGCCGAAATTCAAACATTCACTTTACATTCATGGGAAAAAGACTTAATATGCCTGCCATTCAGCCCGTCTACCCAACAATGCGGTTTTATATAATCATCAATAAATATAATTCAATTTCTTAACACATAATTATTTAAATAACTAGCCGAGTTGACGTGGTGGTCTCCCTTCCGCCTGGCCTTAAAAGGGTATTATTTAGGGTTTCGAAGCCCGATCGTATTCGATAGAGTGGAGAGATCTAACCATAATCTCCCCAAGCTAATGTTGGTGCATATCGTTAATAACTGTTCTCTTAATCATATAGTCTCAACTACTAATAGGCAGTAAACTGGGATTAAATCGTATTAATATATCGAACCAATATTAGTTATATATCTTTATTTTGTGTGAAATATGTAAGTACATTAGAAAACTGTTCATCGCAATGGTCCGATATTCCGGTACATCCGGGCAGCCATTTCGAATAAAACAAAATAAACCTGTATTGATACTAACTGTAAAGCTCTGAATACAATCATGTCCTGCAAAACACATTATAGTAACGCTACAGTTGCTGTTAAAAGGTAGATTAATTCACACGCAGGCGATCATAATACCTCAAGAGATAAAAAGAAACGGACGTTATTACTCAAGTTGGGAGGTACCATTCTGTCTTTGTTTATAACGCGAATATATTTTTTTATTTCTCATATAGTAAATAAATATGTTATTTACACGACATAATACGAATGATCGATTTTTTACATCTCTAAAAATTAATAATTACCAAAGTTATATATTATATAGAATTTCGACTATTCATATTGGACTTGGTTTTTACTGTACTACATTTCAAAGGTTACAATATATGTAATTTTTCAAACACCATTTATATTCATACTCCTCAGTATATCTAGAGATGCAGTTGTATCTTTCATGCCCTCTTTCTTCAAACGCACCCCCTTCCCCGACATCACAATGTGTAGATAGAAGGGTGCAATAATCTACCACAAGACGTGAGAGAGTGAATGATGAAGAAATTGGTGAACAAAAAAAAAAAATTAAAGAGGGAGTAGAGAAAAAGGGGAGAAAATTGAAGTAGCTTTGGAAGAGACAAAACGAGAAATTAAAGGAACCATTAAATTGGATGCAAGGTTCCTCAAATTAGTAGGGTTGAACATTTCTACATAAAAAAAAATACACCCCTTTTATATTACAGCCCTTCAAATTTAAATTCTCTGTGTTCTGTGAAAAGAACCTTTCTCAAAGTAATACGACTAATTACTTTTTCGCAACCCTTTACACCATTTATTATAGGGGGTGTTATTTTAGAAAATTGCTTTATTACTACTGAAACATTTTGCATAAGGGTTTAAAAGTAACTAATTTTCAACGATAAAAGCAATTTCGTAGTCCCATCACAATCTTAACATTAATCTCTTTAAATCATCAGTTTGCACTCTCTTAACTATAAAAACAACTCCTTAAAAATCTAATGCTTCTCAAGTTTTTAAAAAAGGTTAAATGAAGTATAAATGTAAATGTGATTCCAATAACAACATGTATCGTAGAGGAATGTTTCGAGCTAAAATACTAAAATACTCAACTAAATTATTCATATTTTGCAAAGAATCTCTTCCTTTTCCTTATTTTGTTGTTACATTTTGAGCTTTGATTGGTCGAATGTGTGAAAGAAAACTAAAATTAACATATTATGAGGTTGTGGTTCAGTTATTTTTCTTAGGTTGGTATGGAAGGGAGCACATGTTAGGTTCCGTATTTTTATAGTTTTTTTAAAGATAAAAACTTGTTTGATCAAAAGAGAAAATATGGTAGTCCTTAATAGATGTATTAAGTTTCATTTTAAACATATTAGTCAGTTAACTGAGCAGTTCTAAAATATTTGTCATGAACATCATGGCATTTGATAAACACTATTTTCCCCTTATTTAAAAATGTATGTGTTTAAATAAAACCATGCAGGGTTGCCACGCATTAGTAAAACCGGAAAAATACTGGGAAGAAAAATCCGGGAAAATACAAAGAATTTCGAAAATATAATAAAAAATACTGTAATATCTGCTTACTTGGGACATTTAACTGCAACCTTAAAATAAATGTTTTTGGATAGACGAAAAGTGAAGAATTAATCACGCGGATCAAAACATGTCTTAGTACTCTTTAAAAAAGTGTTGTGAAGGGACATAAAATGTATTTGCCCATCGATCTTTAATCATCCTTTCTTTGACATAAGTAACACCACTCAGTTTGATGAAAAATAAAATTTTATTCGTCTTTTCTTTGATATAAGCTCCTTATAAAAATGGAAAATCCTGAAAAATCCGGAAAAAAACAGGGAATTTGGTAGTAAGAAAATAGTGGCAGGCCTGACTATGCCCGTGACAAAATAATAGTTGGGATTACTTTGTGTATAAAATTTAACTAAATGCATCTACTGAATCTATGTTTAGTTTAGTCCATACAAAATTTTTGTTTGTTTTAAAAACTGCAACTATACATAGTTAATCTTTCACTCATTTCCATCACAAATTAATATCCACCCCACGACAAATGCGCGTGTTCAGGACAAATTATTGCTTTATGTTACCATTATAAAGGCTAGTTTTTTTTACTTATTACTTTTACATTGATTTAAAGTATTAGTTTACGTACATAAAGTCTGATTTTTATAAGAAGCCCGTTTATTTGAAATTAGGAAACTCATGTCACCACAATGTTGGTAAAAAAAAACGACAAATCTATTTACATTCTTAGCCAGTTTGGTTAAAAATTTAATGATAAATTAGATCGTAATTTATAAGGACGTTTTATTGGAAGCTTTTGATAATTTTAAGATTAACTTAGTAATTAATAAATAAAATAAGACATATTTCTAGAATGCCAGGTTTTAGTGACTTTTAATCAATGTTGGTGGTCGAAAATGGGCTTCCTAAGAAAATCAAGGTTTACACAACGCTATCTTATATCGAATTTGGATGGTTAACGAGATATAAATAAATTGTTAAACAATGTAATCAATACCCTCACATCTAAAATACCCTAGATCTACACAAACTTCTTTAACCGTCCACTGTGGCTAACGTAACCCCACCTCCCACAAAATATATCCGGACCCCATCTTCTTGGAGGAAGTGGCGAGACGCGTGAAAAGCTTACTAGAGGGATGAAATGAACTCGAGGGTGGAGGAAGGGGTCTGGGATCCAATCTCGAGGATACATGTACTCGCCAACATTTGCGGTCACCGAACAGTAGTGGCCGAGATTGAAAGGAAATTGCCAGTTAAAACAGCACCGCGCGCGGTGAGATATATGGCAGTGACGTGTCGTGGATTGTTGCCGAGGTAAGCAGAGAGATAGTTTAAACTGTACCTGTGAAATGTTCTTATCACTCAGTAAAACACTCATTGGTCACGTGTCAACAAAAATACATCCCCTATGTATGATTGGTCAAATGGCGGCCTATTGGGTGAAAATATATTTGGTATAGTTTTAACAAGCTAAACCTACCCTTGCAATTTTTCACAATGTGCCACTGGTAATTGGGCCAACACTTTCTTTGGTATTATATTTGTGTGTCGTATAATAAGTGTCATCATTCTAGGTATTATATAAGTATGTGACATCGTAATTTGACGGTAGCCTTGAGGATACGATCTGGTACATAATGCACAGTGATGTTTTGACCGGCCTCTTGATCTTATGGTAGGAGTCCCTGACTACTGATCTAGAGGTCCCGGGTTAAATTCCCAGTGGTACCATAGGTGTTTTCTCTAAAGGAGAACTGTTTCTGTGGTCACCATGGCCTAATTAATAAGGATTAGGTTATATGTAATATTTCCATTGGCTCCGCACCTTCATAACCACTATCATCACATCATCTCATTGAGGGTTACCAGAGAGCGGAAATATTTCATCTCTCAAGGTTAAATATACCATACGATTTAAAAAAAGTGGCGGGTTTTAATACGAGTTTTCCATCTTTTATCAATGAGGATATTACTTTAAATGTGAGAGATCAAGTTGCTAGTAACCAACCTAAGACTAAAACTACTTAAAATATGCTGTTTTAAAATTGCACCATAAATACGTCAATAAAATTAATTTGTTCCTATAAATATTTCCCAAAGTTATTACACAAATTATTTCGCACGGTGTCAACTTAAAAAACAAGGGGGGGGGGGGGGGGCGGTTAACCCCCAACAAGCCCCAGCCCGGGGTCCACGGGAGCCCAAAAATTCCGTNAGGAGGATTAACCTCAACAAGTGCCAGCGCAGGGTTCAAGAGAGTACCAAAATTACGTATCATCCCTCGCCATGATATATACACCCCCAAAGTATCGCAATTTAATGTTATCTTAACTCCTTGCAAAGATGCCAACTAAATTTTCCCCCTTTCTCCTTCTTGCATAAACCTCTTTTCCAGCCTACTTAAGTCTTACGCGCTAATAAACTAGCAGCACACACACACATATATATATATATATATACATAACACAACTTTCATTCTTAACACCCTAATATCTTCACCCCCGTCCTCTCTTCTCTAATATAATCCAATGAAACACAAATTCCAGTCTTCCTTAGCCAGTAAAGTACATTGTCAGAGCACACACCCTTTGCTATCCCCTGCAGTTCCTTCGAGGGTTGCTGCATTTGTTTTGAAGAAGTTGGGAGCTTGTAAGGGATGAGAAAGGCGGAAAGAGAGGAGGGATGTTAGCAGTTTTTAAGGTTGCATCACCGCGGGGTGTCTCATTTTGTCCCATTAAGATAGCAATTAATTATGTTTACGCATACCGCGACGGTATAAGAGGGGCCAAGGCCGAAAACGGCGCGTGTTGAGTTAGGGGGAGCGTGCCTGGAATTTCGAGATTGCAATTAGTAAAACGAACCGGTGGTTTTTGCTGGAATAATTATTTAGAAACAAATTTTAACAGTGCAGACAGGTTTTGAAGGACATTTGGGTCTAGACATTTGTTACTGGAGTGATTTAATGTAAAAATATGCAGATGTACATTTAGTGAGGTTATTTAAATTATATTGAATGTGTTGTAATTTTAATTTTATTTCTTCCATTTCTTTGGTCTAGTTACAAGCTGGAATCCATATATGTATTTATTAATATTAATATATAGGCCACTAAAAAGGGAGGAAATACATGGTAGATTACAATATTTAAGAAACGAGAATAAAAGAAAGTAAAATTTTAAAAACGAAGAGATAGTCAAAGGTTAAATTTTAGTTGTTTTCTTAGTAATCAACCCATACAAAACTACTTATAATACTGAAGATAAAAACGCACACACCTAACGTAGTGCGTCATTACGCTGACAATGGGTTAGTTAAACTCTCAACTTAAGTTGTTTTATATAATTTGTAAATAATTTCATATTGGCTTCGCGCCAATATTATTTATACAAATATCAGTCAAGATGTTTTATAAAACTGTAATTTGTTTACTTAAAAAATTGATTTTATCAAACAAACAAATATGCTAGCAACACGTTTCTTCGAAAATACTGTGGAAATCGGTCTGTTTTGAACGCGTCACACACCCGCAACAAACACTACACACAAGTCGAGCGTCGAGAAATTAGTATAAGTCCTAGGGGCAGCGGGCGTAGCTCTGTGCTTTGCTTCTTGTTGCCTGTCCTGGCTAGCATAATATTAAATAAAATGGGTTGAGGAAAGTATAAAACAAAAGAAATGTACAAAATTTTCGTGGAGGGAAAGAGGCAAAATATTTAGGAAAAAGTAATCTCAGTTCACCTGATCAGGATTCGAACCTTTCCGTCTCAGACAAACCCAGAAAAGAAGGGAATGATTCCCTTGTTTCCGTGCTCACCGGTGAATGTATCTGCTTGCATATAACGTAGACAGATTGAGTGATTATATTTAAAGAAGTATAGTGTGGTTGATTTAATAAAAATAATGTGACATAGTTAATACAATAATTATAGTACCTTAAAAATAACCTCAAATTGAATCAAGAGTAGAGAGACCACAAACGCAAGCTTAAGTATATCAAATATAAATGCTTCTTTTTTTTACTGCTAAATATTTCTTACTTTTTCCTTATATTTTTACAATTTCATCCTATTTTTTATTTTATTTTTTGCCTTTTCCTCCTTAAATTCAAGACGCAATATTTATGGAAATTAGCTGTCTACATCCCTAAATGAAAGTAATAAGTTTCTACCCCTTACTCCGCACGTGTTAGAGGTTTGCTGAAGTAAAGGAAAGTAAATAAATATGAAAGAAAAAAATAACCGTGGGGGAAAAAAAAAGAATAGAATAAAGTATAGAATGGGACGAAAATAAATGAGATAATTTTTATGGCTCTTGTCTGTGTGTTTTCGTAATTTTAATTTAAGAAATGATGACGTTTTTGTTTTTCTGTGGGTTTTTTTCGACTTTTTTCTGTTTCAGTTGTGGTTGATAATTATAATAGGTGGCATTACATTAAAGTAATCAGTGAATCGTCCAGGTCGCTCTTTGCTTATCCAGAGACTGTTTAAACAATATACACTTTACTTCAAAAGAAAGAGGTAAGTCTACCATCACCTTTACTGGATTCGCCATTTTATACCGCTTTAGAGCATTTGAATAATAAATTATCTATATTATTTAAATAATGACAAAAGGTCACTATACAATCAAAATTGACATCATATAACAAAAGTAGCAGCCATCATATTTACGTATAGATACATGATTATATCTATATCAATATATATTTTTAATTTTAGGGTAACGTTCTCAAAATGGCGACTCAGCTAAGGAATCATAATGTAATGATGAGCTCATAATATTTGTTGACAATGTTTGTTACACAATTATATATGTTTGAAAATAATGCAATAATTATGTATTTCTATAAAGTTTTTTCGGTCCCGGCACAGATTTAACTGAATGCCAAACCCTTCCTTCACCTCTGACAAGAAGTGTATTAATCACAACTTGTGAATGTGAGGAATGCCAGGCCTCCACCGTGGTTCGGATTCCACGTTAAACTGTAGGTCCTCCATTTCATCTCGCAATCACCCTACCATTGCACATTAGCGTAAGTGCGTATAACCCGAACGGGTAGTAAGACGCGGTGCTAATAATAATAATAATAATATAAAGTTTTACTCTCAAATTCGCGTAATCGTAGGCAAATTCATATTTAATCTGACTACCGTTGTAATGATAATGGTTCGATAGCGTGTTGTGACCTGAATAAATGTTAGGGCGTTTGTGAGGACTTGTCATCTTGAACAGATAAAACTCCTGGTACAAGGTTTTGTTGTAATTTGAAAGTTTGGTATTTTGTGAAATTTACATAGTAGCACTTTATTATTAGAATGATTGTAACAACTGTAAAAATACGTTTTGCTTTGTAGTTTGACAAAATTAATGTAATTAGTCTAGTTAGAAATTATTTTAATATTTTATTATTCAAGCATAAATAACAAAAATGAACAACATAAATATTTAAAGATAGTCGAGTACTGATGAAATCTTACCTTGGATATTTTATTTTTCACAGCATCATGTAATCCGTCTGGGTTACCGGCATTTGACTAGGGTTTATAGGAAGGTTGAATTTAGAGGGAATATACGATCATTTTCGAAGAGGCAGAGGGGGAAACCAATATGAAAAATACCCTTCAGTATACTCGACCGGATTAGAACCCCAACGTTTCCGTTTTAGACAAACTAAACCAGGTGAATTTGACGATTAAACAACGTGTAGGCTTAATCATGAAGAATGAGTGCTTTTGACATTAGTTTTGGTGGGGTAAGTAAGCAATAATGAAAACATATTTTAGTAAACTAGGAATTGGAAGTTAATGAATAATTTGATGGCCTAATTATCATTGGAACTGAAGAAGAACCCCTATGAAAAAGCTACATTTAGAGCATAGCACTGTATGGAGCAGAAACTTGAAGTCTTAGGAAGAGGAAAAAGAAATACTTGGAGAGCTTTGAATTGTGGTGCTGGAGAAGACTTGAAAAAAAAAAATAGATGGACAGACAGGGTGACAAATGAAAACCTAAGAAAAGTGAGTGAGAAGAAAACAGTTTTAGATGCGATTCTTCGGTGCAAAGAAAAACTGGATCGAACACATTCCGGGACAGAACTGTCTCCTGTACGACGTCGTAGAAGGAAAGGTTGCAGGAAAGAGGGGCTCAGGAAGATTCAAATATTAGATGACTTAAATTCTGGGAGCTTAAGGAGGAGAAGGACAGGGTGCATTGGCGGTCTAAGTTCACTAACAAAAGGAATGGACCTGTCGCTAGACAGAACACATAATAATGATAATTATCATCAAGGTTTGAACTACATTTAATGATGCCTCTTAGTATTAGCTTAGTTATTAAATATCTCAGAAAATAATGAGCAAAGATTTAACAAATCTAAGTAGGCTATCGAAGAAGCTTGATTAGAAGATAATTGATATTTATGAAAAACTTCCATTGTACACATACAGGATAAATTTTTATGTATGAAGACTATGATAAATGATACCACGTGTATTTAAAGTTGGTGCGATATATTCGAAGCGGAGGCAGGGAGGGCGATCCATCAAGCTCCAGCGCGGGGACCAATAGCAGCCACTTGCCACCTCGCGCCCAGGGTGGCTGGAGACGCGCATGCGTCCTGGACCTGCGCCTGATCACTGTACCATCAGCCCACGCTGTGTCAACACAGGGAGGGATAACGTGAAGCTAACATCCACTGTAGTAAGTAAGGGGTCTTGTGCTCGAATTCCAGAAAAGTTAATGGAAAAAAAAATAACATAAATTTTATAAATTCTATGCTTGCATTTTTTTTGTCACGTTTTACTATTCATCTATGAGTCTTACGCATATTTAGGCTAATAGAGTATGAATGAGAAAGATATATTAAGGGTAAGTGTATCAGCATTTGCGTGGAATAAAGACTTGTCAACCGTTCAGTAGAACTCAGCGGGATCTGAACTCTGAACTCTCTGTTTGCGGAAATCCAATAGATAGCGAGAATGATGCCTTAGACTCTTTGACTACCGTGATGGTTTATTTTAAAATCATGGTTTTATATTTTTTTAACAAAACTGTATTTTATAAAAAATTATTAATATCACAAGTTCAGCTAAGTTACTAAGTAATTTATGTATATATTGTGTTACATGTGGGGCTATGAATGTGACGCTATTTATTTAAAATATGTTATAGGTGCTAGTAAAAATAACTTATATAGAAAATCTAAAAATTTTCTTTTGATTCATAATAAAGGTTTAACACCGTTTATAGTTTCTTAAATACATCAAATCTAGTAAAAATGACCAAGTAAATTCAAATTTGTATAAGTCCTTTTAGAAATCGAATCCCACGTATATTTTAGGTAGGATTGTTAATTTACAGGAGGATTTATAAGGTTCTTTTAATTTTAAAGTACGTTCTTTTAATTATTACGTTCACGCGCATTATCATGGAGATGGTATAGGAAAATAATTGACAACACGTGTAAAAGTTCACAGCCCAGAGATTCAAACCCCCAACCTCGCAATCACAAGCAATCCTGTCAATTGGGAGTGAAAAAACTGTTTTTGAGAAGAGTGACATGTGTTGATTAGGTAAAATGGCATCATGACCTTGAAAAATGTTGGCTTTTCCAACAGACTGATCTTAAATATCCAAGTTCTGGTTTTAGTTGGTGCGTGACTTGGTGGTAGATAACTCGAGTTAAGGGGCAGTGTTTTTTGCAGTTTTTATAGCGAAACTTTTTTTTTTTTGCAAAAATAAATCAAGTGTTGCTCCAGTAGAAACAGAGTTTAATTTTTTTTTTTCGCTTGGTGCTATCAACAGTTTTGTAATGTGTCACAACAAAGTGGCATTTGATACGAAACTTTTTAGATGAAGAGAGAAAGTTGTGATTAAAGTCCAAGCCATCCTTGAAAGATATTCAAGAACTGTTGAGGTCACCATGTGAAGAAAATTAGAATCCCATGTTTTTACTTGATAATTATTTAATATTTTTTAACCAAAATAAGTTTTGCCATCAAAACTATAAAAAATACTGCCCTTAACGAGCGTTCCCTACACTCACATCTTAAGGTGGATTAGAAGGAAAAGCTAGTTCAAGTTCGTATTTTTGTAGGTTTTCCAGCAAAAAGGTATATGGGGCCAAATAAATAAAATATTTTTAGTAGAGACGTTTAGGTTAAGTTTCTACATATTGCTATCCTAACATTATTAAAAAAAACTATATTCATCATGACCATTAGCATTTATTTTAGGTGTTTTGCGTGCAATTGCTGAACCGACTGAATATATTAGCACACAAATTATAGATTAACTTAAATCTAGAACAGACACAACATCCAGTCCCCGGCCGTTAATTCATCACATTTCACCTACGATAATTTTTTTGGCCATGTCGGGAATCGAGGTCGGGATCATTGGCTCAGTAGACAGACACGTTACCGACTGAGCTAAGGTATTTGACATCAGTTACAAGTTTGAACAGGATCATTTTTTTTAATGACGAGAAAAAGTTCTGGAACATTAAAAATAAATTGTACGTCACAATCGCACAAACTTTCTCGTATTGTGTATTATATAGTCCATAGGTTTGAAGAAAGCTTTTAAAAATGAGTTTTTAGCTGACTACCCTTAAATAAGTTTTAGTAATAAAAAAAATCTTGTTAATCACAATAATTACTCTTTATGTATGTCCTTATACACATTTTAAACCAAATTGTTCAAATTTATTTAAATAAACTCAAATTTTCCAAAATAAATTATTTGTAAACCACCCTAAAATTATTTTTTATTTGTAAAAATAAAAATGTATTCTTATTTGGCATAAAAAACCATTCCCATTCCCATTTTGAATTCAATCGTCAAGGTTAATTTCCAAAACATTCGAATATTCTATAATTTCTAAACTACCCTAATATTAATTTATTTTAGGTAAAGATATATTGATATTATTGATATATAAATTAGTCCCAACACCAAATCGATGAAGCCATTTTTTTAGTATTTAAATTTAAATTTAAAAAAAAGTCATCAGTAAACTAAATACCCATAGCCAAATTTTCCCCCCTAAACAAGTATACAGCCTTATTTGTCATGTTCTTGTCACGCACACCCCAAATATACATTTAAGGTAAAATCGTTACAGCAATTTTCAAATTAATTCGAATTTTCAAAAATCACTCCTCAGTTAAAAACACTTTATCGAATTTTTTAACTGTAATAAATTATAAAATGAGCTCAGGACTTTCAGAAATCTATTCTTATCCTATGATTATTTACTTATTTTTAAATAACAGAATGAAATAGTGTAGAAAAGCTAGTGCATTCATGTTTTACTGGCGTATTTTATGAATAGAGTGTTTTACTTTAACTTTAAAAACACATGATATATTAACGCACGACCAACAAACTAACATAAGCTAGGACAGTATTCACCTACCGCAACTACTACACACCAACCAGGGGTTGCGGCACGCGAACTACCGTTGGCCCACCCGAAACATTTATTTTTCTCCTTCCAAAGTAGCTTATCGTTGAAGATTGTCGCCTTAAGCTAAGGACATGTATGGCCTCTTTGTCTCAAAGGAAAACTATCCGGTTCTGGCTCATGTTGCACCCCGAGTGAACCAACTTGGTGAATCATCATTTTCATCTTAAGGTGGTGAAAATCAAATAAATAAATAGGTTCACAAGATGAACATCTTAATAACTGAAATATAACTGAAAAGTTACTCGCAAAAAAAAAAAAAAAAGCCATTCTTCTCTGGAAGTTAGGCACTATCTTTAAAATAAAATTGGAAAAATATTGTTTAAAAAATTAATTCTCCTTGTGTTTTGTAGTATTAAAAATTATATTTTATCTTCATTTAGAATTACTAAACAGGTGACATGTCCGTCCCCGATTGAACAAAGGTGTTAGAGCAAAGCTTCTGTACAGGTACCAATAGCACCAGTATGCGATATGGTAAATTTTTTATTTGGATAGGTCGCGAAACAATTTGATATTTTGAAAGTAGTTCCCATACTCTTATGACTTTGGAGACCTCTCTCTATACTATGGTTTACTCTCTGATTTTCATAGTGAGGGCCTTTTTTGAGAGCTATAAAAGCTATCTACTTTCACGTATTCGTACATAAGTTCATGTCACTTTTCGTCATTATTATCAATAGGGGAGGCACGGGTAAAGTGATTAATGGTTATTTCTTGGAAATTGATAAATTTAAAGCTTTGAGGTTTTCAGGTAAGAGCGAAGAGTTGCTAATGACCTAGAAAATAGTTGTGTTTGAGTCGTGGAAGTGGAAGTATTCATACAGACTTGCTTTGAAATATTGTATGTGTTTCCTTAAATATTTCTGAAGGTTTGTTAATTGTATCTATACAATTTTATTTTAAGAATGTTTTTTTATCTTTGCTCATCTAATATAATACCTTTTCCTAATATATTACACTAATAAAATTGGTTTGTAAAAAAACCTTTTTCCTACATATTGGTAGCGAATTAAAAAAAAAATACCCCGGTCAAAGAGGATAGGACAAAGCGAATAGCCTATCCACTATGCCCGGGTATTCCGAGTTTATTCTAAGTTCTGTTATTTTTTAAGTTTATATTAATTCGAATAGGATATTAGGCTACTATTTATTGCCTATATGTTTTAGTAAACTAAATACGCCCCATTTTCAAATTTAAATATATAATGTACTTATATACTGTTTATATCATCTGTATATATATTTTAGATGGTTTAAAACTACAAAATAAAAACAGAACAGGCTAGTTGGTCTGAAGATTCAATGAGAAATGCGTTAGAGGACATAAAAACACAAAGCATATCATATGTAGCAAAAAAGTATGAAATTTCGTTTTCAACCTTATATCGCCACTCGAAGAAGGGGTCAAGTGAAAAAACAACTAAGTAGATTTCAAACAGTCTTCACACTACAATAGGAGAATGAGTTGAAAGATTTATCTTAAATTTATGGACACAATTTTTTATGGATTACCTAAAGTAGATTTTTTAAAAATTAGTTTTTAAGTACGCAAAAAAATACAAATAAAACACCCGTTTAAAAATGGAAGGGCTGGAGAGGACTGGTTGTCAAAATCTAAGAAATGCCATCCTGTGGTTGTGTTACGGTCTCCGGAGCCTAATTCCATTGCCCGTGCAAGAGGGTTTAATAGGCCTCAAATTGAGCGTTTCTTTTCAATTTATTGGGAAAAAGTAGAAAAGAACAACCCTGGACCTAGTTATATTTACAATATGGATGAAACAGGTATCCAAACAACCACCAATAGGCCACCAAAGATTTTTAGTACTCGAGGGAAAATACTAGTTGGGGTGATAGCTAGTGCTGAATGCGCACAGTTAACAACTGTAGTTTGTTGTTGCAATGCAGCAGGTTCGTTTATTCCACGCTCCCCCCTTTAAATTATCCCTCTTCTTGACAATGATGAGGCTCATAAATATCATCCAGCATTGGAATATTCCACACAAAACAACATAGTTTTTGTTACATTTGCACCTCACACAACTAACAAAAGGAAGTTCCTTGATGTGTCTGTATGGGCCTGTAAAGACACATTTTGAGCAAGAGATAAATGTCTTTCAGAAAAAAACATGCAGGTTAAATAATTAATCAGTAAGATATTTGCAAAATATTTGCGCCTCCTTATTTAAAAGGAGTTCAATTCAAAGTGTTGTCAGTGGCTTCAAAACATCTGGCATTTTTCCTTACAACCCATATATTTTTAGTGAAGAAGACTTTGTTCCAGCCACTGTAACATATCGCTCAAATTATTCAGAGGTCCGTCCAAACACTTGGTGATTTTAATTTGGACAAAACTATACCCACTACGTCGGGTGCTCTACCTCTCAAGCAAGTAGCCCTGCCAAGTCTACATCAATAGCAACAGCCTTAAGGACACCCGCACATAGGACCGGAAACAAACAAAAGAAAACTCTCAGTCCTTTCAACATAAGACCTATTTCTAAAATCTACAATTAAAAAATTGCATTTAGAAAACGAAAATGCCAGAGAGCTGAGGTGTTGACTTCTACTCCTGTTAAGAAACTGCAACAAGAAAAACTCAAGTTAAAAGAGGCCAACGAGGTTAAGAAAAACTTATCATG
The DNA here is from genome assembly GCA_902151455.1 of Timema bartmani. Taxonomy (NCBI): domain Eukaryota; kingdom Metazoa; phylum Arthropoda; class Insecta; order Phasmatodea; family Timematidae; genus Timema; species Timema bartmani. Next base: position 188,282 of record CABFWB010000007.1, read on the forward strand.
AGCAGAAAAAACTTTGTTTACACAACCAGAAGATGCGCATCAATAAAAAGAGGAATATAGCTATTTAGTTTGTAGTGATCTATAACTAGAGCCACCTTCAGAAGACTGGATTCAGTGTAGTCATTGCAAGGAATGGGACTATGGAAACTGCACATCTTACTCTGGGTTCAGGTCATACTTCTGTGACGAGTGTTAAAACTAAATTGAAACTCATATTTTATAGTAGGCCTAGTCTCTAAATAAACACTATTAGCGGATTCATTTGCTTGCGTAGACCTAAATAAATAATGAGTAGGTCAAAAGCAAAACCGGACATTTCCACTTTCAAACAAACTGCAGAAATCTGAATAAACTTGTTACAACCTTATTTTCTAAAATTAAACACTGATTTTTTTTTATACAACAGGTATGGGCATTAAAAACCATTTAACAATAAAAAAAATAACATAATATATGTTTTGCTGAGAAGAAAATGAGATCAAAGTTTAGAAATATTCTGTTTTGATCCTGAAAATGGAATTGTTCACTTTTGAACCTAATATTAAATTTTAGGAAGTAAAATTAAAAGTTTAACACAATAAAGAAGATTGTTATTTAATGATATTATTTTGTTATCACATACAAAGCTGACATAATTAAGTATTAAAAAAGAAAAAAACAGTAAAAATAACATTTCTCACAAAATTCATTATTTTTTTAATATTAATATTTAAATTCTAAGTTCATTGTCTTCTTTTTTGTAAATCACACAATACATCATCCTCAATTTCTTCACTATCATTATTAATAATTCTTGTTTCAATAGCACTTTTACCCGCCTCGGTGGCGTAGTTGGCTAACGCGCCGGTCGTTTTGAGCTAGACCACCGAGGACGGGGAGACCGAGGTTCGAATCTCGGTCGGGTGAACTGGGGGTGGTTTTTCCTAAAATGGTTTTCCACTCCCCCTCCACGCAAATGCGGGTTCACTTCCTTTAAATTCAACCTTCCCAATTCCTAATTCATTAGCGTAATTAGTACTTAAGCGTATAACCCGAACGGGTAGTAAGACGCGGTGCTAAATAATAATAAATAGCACTTTTGTAAAACTCCAGATCAGGAACTTGTCGCCATTCCTTGCCAAAGTGTTTCCCTAACAAACAATCAACATCTTTCAGTTTAGCTTCTTTCACGGTGACATCGTTCACCAGACTTCTGGGGTTTGCAGTGTGAATGTTTTGGTTTCTTTTGAAAAGTGGCTTGGCAACACAAATATCAGATTTATAAAATGGCTCTCCTCTCGCTACAATGTTCCTGTTAGAGCAACGATCTTTATAATTCTATTAGATTTGTTTAATTGAAAGTGCCAGCTACCAGGTGTTTTAAAATTGTCAGCAGCTGCTCCATTCCAGTCAACTACTTTAATGATTTAAAATTTCAGTACCAAACTATCCAAAAACACTGATTTTCTAGTTTAAGAATGGTGGTCTAAGTCAACTCAAACTTTTATTCAAGTTATAAAATACACTTCTAAAAAATATGACGTAGTAATTAATGCAATTAGGTGTAAACCGAATTTTTAGTAGTTTTTTTCGCTTGGAATATTCACTTTGCCCGGGTTTCCCCTACTAATAAAACAGTAAAACTGTCAATTTTGGCCGCCAACAAACTCTTTTTAACGCCGCGTCTTACCACCCGGTTATAAGTCTATTTACTAATTACAATAATGTGTTAGGGATCAGGAAGATTGAATTTAGAAAATGTAACCGCATTTACGTGGAGGGAGAGTGTAAAACATGCTACTGACTAAGCTAAGGTGTTGGACAATACCTTGATGTTCCCAAAAGGGCAATAAAGTATTTGCGATCTAAACTCAATCATATGTTCAAGACAACGTTCTCATCACTTGTATTAAATAAAAACAAATATATGTTATAGTTTATATTTTTAAAAGCAAATCTACTTTCTGTGGGAAAGCCAACTTTCAGTGCCAAATCGAATTCATAGTCCCCTCCATCCATCTCTCTTTCCCACCAGGTTTCTACCTCCCAATGTGTCCAATTTTCTCGGCACAATACTCATTTCCTCTCTTTCTGTGTGCCTACTTCACTCCCTCTATCTCACTCACTAGCTATCACGAAATTCCTTATCTCTATTTAACCGGTGCCCTTTATTATCATTTCCCCTTTTCTCCTCCCCTTTTCTCTCAATCGTTCTCATCCACTTGTTCATTTTCTGATCTTTATCAAGTTGGTGATCATGGTTTGCTCAGCCCGTCTGCCTTCACACCTCCAACGGAATAATATACAACGTTTACAGCTCTATCGTCCTGATATTTCAAGTAAGCACGCAACCCGAGGTTTGTATGTAGCACGTATCATTCCCAATCTATACTACCTTGCTATCCTGTAAGCGCGAGCGTGCCATTTCGAATATATCTGATATTAATATGGTGCTCACAATTAAATGAAGAGGGGGAAGGGGGAAATATGAATACGCGTATATAAATTATGGAGCTTGAAATACAAAGAATATTAATCAAAAATGAAATGGTTTTATTGTAAAAAGGAACTAAATTATTGTGAAATAATTTTTTTTTAAATGGTTTCATCTTAGTAGTTATCAAACTAAAACTATACATTTAAAAAAAAATATTCTGTATTATTTTATACTTGGGCAGCAAATTCGTATTATAAAATTCGTCTCAACAACAACATAAAAAATATATATATTTGATATTGGCTTTTTAAACTAATGCAATTTATCAGTGGTACAGGTCTCGCTGGCCATTGTTTGGGCTAGAAGCAAATCACACTAATTTGACACTTAACTCGAACCAGTGGCATGAGGACAGTTGACTAGGTTCAAATCCTTCAGATGTGTAATTGGTTATTGTATTCCTACAATGTTTTTCAGAGCTCACTTCCCGCAAATTTGAATACAATTCCTTAATGTAGTAAGTGTAAATATACAGATAGTTTGGGTGGGTTTTAAGAAGCTAGCACGGTAAAAAAAATTATCAGGATGAGACAGGAGAATTTTAAGACGGAACACTGGAGTGTGGATGAAAAAACTACAATGATTTACAAAACAAGCTTTAAAAAGGTAGCCAATATGTTGGAATATTATTACAAGTCAGATATTATTTTAAAGTAACAAGTCTTTTAAACACAAACCATTATTTTGATTCATTGTCTGTCCATATCTATCTTTCCTTCTTGTGGATAAACATTTACACACGAACTATTATGTAGTGTAAATTCAGTACAATTTTCATAGAAAGAACATTATTTAACCGTTATAAAAGCTACTAGATGTATTTTTACGTATTAATACGACAAGTCATGTGATATTCAGCTGCCACTTTTGATGGATATTACCAATACATCTAAAATAACATTGGTAAACATCCATAACATAGGCCTATTACTAAAGTTAAACATTAAAAATTATATTTTGAAAATTGAAAAAATGACACCTGGACACGGGAATCGAACCTGAGACCTTTGGCTTAGTACGCCAATGCTCTAACCAATTAGCTATCCAGGATTCGTCCCGCGGCAAGGATCATTCTTCACTCATATTTTAAGGCAGAGCGGAAATCGTCGGCTACAAGTGTGTGATTATATTAATATCACGAGCTATCAGAAAACGCAGCCATCTTCGGCTCGGTAGTTGGCTTATTGCTGCCATTTGTACATCATGGGCTCTGCCTTAAAATATGAGTGAAGAATGACCTTGAGCACGGGACGAATCCTGGATAGCTTAGTGGTTAAACCATTGGCATATTAAGCCAAAGGTCCCGGGTTCAATTCCCGTGTCCAGGTGTCCTTTTTAAATTTTCAGAATATATCTAGATGGAGTAATCCTCACTAAAAGCATAAATAATAGCTTTGGCTATTTAATTATTAAAAATTATGTTCACACAAGGGAGCTAATTGACGATTTGCAATGCCTTTGGTAAGTTATAATTTTGTTATGTATCTTCGCGTTCCACGTCTTACTGTCCATCTGAGATATCCGGAAATTTCCACTAATGAGGTATGGATGAGAAAGGTAGAATTTAAAATCGTCGGCTACAAGTGTGTGATTATATTAATATTACGAGCTATCAGATAACGCAGCCATCTTCGACTCGGTAGTTGGCTTATTGCTGCCATTTGTCCATAATGGGCTCTGCCTTAAAATATGAGTGAAGAATGACCCTGTGCACGGGACGAATCCTGGATAGCCTAGTGGTTAAAGCATTGGCGTACTAAGTCAAAGGTCCCGGGTTCGATGCCCGTGTCAAGGTGTAGTTTTTAAATTTTCAGAATATTATATCTCGATGGAGTAATCCTCACTAAAAGCATAAATAATAGCTTTGGCTATTTAATTATTAAAAATTATGTTGACACAAGGGAGCTAATTGACGATTTACAATGTCTTTGGTAGGTTATAATTTTGCTATGTATATTCGCGTTCCACGTCTTACTGTCCATCTGAGATATCCGGAAATTTCCACTAATGAGGTATGGATGAGAAAGGTAGAATTTAGAGGAAACGTTCTTGCATTTGCTTGGAGGAAAAGATAAATAAACTGTTTAGGGAAAACCAGCCTATTCACAACCAGATGGGATTCAAACGCCGACCTTACCGTCACCAGTAGTAGAATATATTATCAGAGTGATGTCTCAGACCATACGACCACCGGAGCCTGCTACTTCATGTTAATCAACGTGAAAATCTTAGAGAGTTTAAAACTAAGGCTTCCCTATAAGTGTTTCGAGATAAAGTGTATAATTCGTTATGAAAAAGAATGAATGATTTCTCATTGCCTCTAAATGACTGTTTTAATAAAAATAGTAAAACTGGTTTGAAAATTCTTTTTAATAGGCTATTGCATGTAATTACTTATGGATTTTGTATCATCCTTTTTAACTTTGCGTACCGCTTATTTTTGTTTATTTTAATTCTTAGTCGAAATTTACTATAATTTTCCTTTGATTCATTATTTAATCAGATAAAATGCTGGTGTTTCAACTAAGAGAAACGAAACATATTCCAAATGAACTTTCACTTGAGTACACTTTACCCATTTTACTTACTTAGGTAGAGTTACTATGGATTAAAAATAAGTTTTAAGTAAAGGGGAGAGGGGAAAAAAAACGGTTACGTGAAAGTTTACTCAACAAATCTTCTTGGTGCTCTCTTGAAAATTAACTTACTACTTCACTCAATGTATTCAACCAGATAAAGAAAATAAGGATAAGAAAAGAGCGAGAGAGAGAGAAATGGACGAAAGTTTGATAAAGAGGGAAATGAAGAACTTCCTTGTGGTAACAAGTTCAGCCAATAGCAAGGTGGATTTATACGCTAAAGGTTTTTTTTAGTATGAAATTTAAAAGAATGAGATGTTGGAAAAGGTGGGAAGCAGACGTTGATAAAGTGACGTTGAAGGTAAACTTTGCTGAAAGGGAAAACTTTTCTGGGATCTTCTTAAATCCTACAGACGCGTATTAGGTCCAAACTGAGGCGATTCAAGTCTTAGGCCTAACTGGAAAGGGCTGAATAGAAAGTTAATAAGTAGGTATGGGTGTCAAAAGAAGATTCCAACTACACGTATACGACTCACTTTTGTATTTAAAGGAAAAATGGAAAAATTGTTTGGAAATTGTTGTGTGGTTAAATTTACGACTCATTTATTGTTGAGCTTTGTGCCAAATAAATTTATACTTTACAATTTACATTTATAGCTCAATGCATTCTTTAATATATATTTTACAATTGATTTTGGTGATTTTATGGCAATTTTTGTGAGTGTTAATGTCTTAGATTAGGTCAAAATACCATAAGAAGTAGGCCTACATTGGGGTAATGGGCTAGGAAAAATTATAAGACCTACTTCCGTGGCCGCATTGTCTAAGGCGTCACTCTAGTATTATACTAGACTGCCGGTGACAGGAATATCGGGGTTCGAATCCCAGTCGGGTGTACCTTTTTTTTTCCAAAATAGTTTCCCACTCTCCCTCGACAACATTAAGGATAGGCCTACACTTGAAATTAATTAACCTTCCTTATCTCCAACTCACTATCGTAATTTGTTGTGATTCGAATCCTTGACGCTTGTATCGAGTATTTTTCTTTCTCCTAAATAGGTTCTCGTTCTTAACAAAAATGCAGGTAGGCCAGTTAATTATTTTAGAACATGATTATCTAACTTTAATAAAGAAAAAAGATTAAAACAGTTGTATTAATAGTCTTATCAGCAATTAAATATAGCGTTTTAAATCTTTTGTGAATATACACTTATTGTATTATATATTATCACGTACTGTACTTAAGCTTCAAGCTAGGTTTTACTGGCATCAAAATAACACAACTTTGTTGCTGTTCTAAAATACCCGAACACCATTTTGGTATGATCACATATTCTGTTAGTGAAGTCATAAGTCGTAATTTCAGCAAACCGCTTGATCAAAAGTGCCATGTTCTGGAAGTTGAACATGTAATTTACGACCAAGTTCAGCGATGTTAATAATCTGCGTGTAAAACGTTTGAATATTCCTCGTTCTATCTGTGTCTTCGTCAACCTTTATTTCTCTCTCTCTCAAACACACGCGCGCATACGTCACGCACCTACTATAACACTATGGGAAGTAGCAAGCCCGCTGCCACCTCCTCCCCTTCTGTTCTCCCTCCTGCTCTACAATAAATAAAACGTTATCACAGCGAACCAATCACAGGGACGGAACAATAATTATAGGTTCCCCCCCTTGCCCGAGCCTAATTACATTCCATTCAATCGGATCACAAGTCGCTAATTGCATCCACCAAACATCCATCTTCTTGGGTGGTCACTTTAATATTCATAGCAACCAACCAGGTTGTCGGTATGAATGGCTGCTTTGTTTTCCTTAAAGGTAGCATAGCACCTTACGTATATAAAACTATCCCTCTGGGCTACAAGAGGAACTGTTTCTTTCATCTTGAAAGGACATGTATACAGGCCAATTTACATAAGGGAGGACCTTATCTGACAGTTTAAAAACGCTACTAGGTCTACTTTTAAGTATTCGTGTGTCAGGTCATGTGATCTGCAAATGTGGCTTATTGGCTCGTAGGCCAGGGCACAGAAAGCTAGTTTAAAAAAAAATTATTATACCTTTAGCCAATTAAAAGTTTTTATACGTAGGGTTATATGGACACACCTAGGGGTTCATCAATTTACAGGGGGGGGGGGTCCCCTTTTTTGTGGGAGTTTTTATTTTAACAAGAGCTATCCCAATGTTGGTAATAGCTTAGCAACTACTGAACAGCTTTTTAATTATTTTATTTTATGAAAACATATAAATTGTAGATATGAACAACAATTTTAAATTTCAATAATATCCAAAGGGGAAACAGCTATTTCATGAAACCATCATTTCTTTCGACAAAAATTATTCGAGTTCTACCAAAACGTTTTGAATAAAAAAAAATAGAAGCTTTACTTTGAGGATTGTCGTATAAATGTTTACAAATTTCTAAAATCCTCAATCTATATATAATTCACGTTAATCGGTGAATAGATTATGGATGCTTTTAAGACAAGAATCCCCGCTATCATATAAAAAGGGCTTGAACTTTCAAAAAATAAGTCTCGACTCTTGAGCTGTGGATTTGCATAGTAACCATAAAACTTCGGAACTTACGCCATCCTTTACTATACCCTGATCTTTAAAGGAAGCCGACTTGCAACCACCAACATTGATTAAAAGTCACTAAAATTAGTTTTGTACAAATGTTTTATTTTATTTATTAACTAAAAAGTTATCAAAAGCTTCCGATAATACTTTCTTGTTCATTACTAGTATTTATTTACATTATTTATCAAACAGGCTAGAAATATAAAATCAATTGTAATATTTTAAATGTATGCCACTGTGGCAACATGAGTTTACAGTTTACAACTAACATCCTTCCTATGAAAATCAGACTGTATAAACCCTGTGACTTGAGAAAGCACAAAAGTTGGCTTGGTCACTTTTTTTCTCTGGGTACATCTTATTAAGTTTTAAATGGTATGCCTCTGATTACGTTTTTGCAGACTTTTAGGCACTTAAATATTACTACTGTATTTTTCACCAAATGATCCAAGAGAGATTCTTAACATTTTGTTGTGTCTTCTACAAATCTAAAGTTCTAAACATGGTTGAAAATAAGGAGGAGGATTTTCCAGATTAGAACAACCACTTTCACCATTTATAATTAGGATATTATTTAGCTATGTATATCATACTTGGCAAACATTTGAGGTTGAGATCTTGTTTTATGTTAGAACTCTTTTATTCAGTGTAATAATCCACCTTACTAAAGTTGTTTGATATCAACTTAAAAATAATGGTTAAAATTGAATTTTAAAATGTTGAACATTCATTCTTATACTAGGGAACATATATTATTTCACAAAATGTTGCCTATCACGTAATGTGTTGTTTAAAAATACAGGTCATAAATACATAACTGAGATATAGCGCAGCATTGTCCACCAAAATTAATTATGTACTAAGATAATTAGTAAAAGATGGAGAAATGGAACTTGACCAAATACAATTAGGGAGTTGCTTAGGACAAAAGTTTTATTGAACTTGGCAGGGTATCTGATTACCTACTTATCCACCATAAGGTTATACAATTAAATATATATGTTGGTAAATACAGTCTAATTTTGATAGTAATAACCTTATCTGACAGCTAAAAGATCAAATAGATCCACTTTAACGTCAAGCTGTGATACAGAGTCACTTTTGAACTATATTTTCAATATCTATAAAATAACACTTATAAGATGTTAAAATGTTATCAACGTGGACAGTAAAAAAAAGTTATTTTATAAAAAGGTTTCTTCCTACCAAAATTCACTGTACAGTGTAAGCTTACACTTTTAGTCTGTTGAGCTTAGTGGCATGGCAGTGCACATATTTGAATGTACACATTATAGCACTAAAACCACAACATATTGCCAAGTTTCAAATGAAAATAAAATAAATGCATACATTTTTAAAGCAAAAAAAAATCCATTAATTTCTAAGACAATTTATCAAAGTCTAGAAATAAAAAAAAAACTTCTGCTTGTAAAAACTCAGACTTGTGTAATAATTCACTAGTTTGTGTTGCAGAACGTGCCAGATATGCCGCGCCGCCATCTTTAAAGACGTACACACTTCTACTCCCAAGATCCACCGTTGCTGTGGAAAATATCTTCCTTCTCCTAATGTATATATTGCTTCATAGACATAAGTAATTCTAAGATAAAATGGTGGTGTCCTGGCAAAGAAAAGTACTAGAGGTGCCTAGTTACTTATAGAAATGTACTTACTTTGTCTATCCTAGCTGTAAAATTGTTCCGACCCATCCAGTATCCCTATCCATCATAGAATTATGAAAGTCCTGATGCTTTCAGAAGTGAGACACGAGAAAAAAATAAATAAATCCTGTTTATACATTATAGGTAACATCATGATTGTAACCGCACCTTAAAGGTACAGTTTGTCGCATTTCGAGAGAGATACTTGGAAGAAAATGATTAGTAAGCTCCAGACGAATAAAGCCAGGTAAAACCTACAAGGGTTCCTCGATATTTGTGTGATCACATCTCTCTCCTGGGACTGGATGAGATCCTCCGAAAGGTCACTGGCGAGCAACATCTTCAGGCTGGCCTCTGATCAGGAAAAAATGGAAATTATGATTTAAATTGTTTGAATGTTGCCATCTGTCTGGACTTTGTTGGAAAGAACACTATAAATAACGTCTAGGGATATTTATTTTCCAAATATTTTTCTCTAGGGATATTTATTTTTCAAATATTTTTCTAAGTTGGGTCCCCGGACCAACCCCCCCCCACCCTCTTTTGGACTTGGTGGACAGTTATTTTTATTTATTTATAATATATATATATATATAAATAAAATATATGTCTATATAAGTGTGTTATGAGGAAGTAGAGATATTCCATGATTGTACCCTGATTTATTTTTTTTATCAAAGACTCATTTTGAAGTAATTTAAATTGCTTTAAGATATAATTAAAAATGTTATTGGTGGTTTAAATTAATTAGGACTTCAATAGTATACTAACCTAGGTATTGATTAGAAATTATAAATTACTTTTTTTTTGCTGTCAAGAAACAGGATATTATGCCGAAATTGTATTTTAGAGTTTGAGAAGCCACTTTGATCTCGCTTATTCGAGCATGGCTTTTGGAGTTCCTTGGATAAGAAAGAGGATTGAAGGAGCTGGCTGAAGGACTGCGCAAGTTTACCTTTCAGGGACATTGCTCAAAACTCAAAGAAATGAAATATTGTGTGCAAATTTACTTTCCACGTACACGAATGATACCAAGGAAGAGGAAATAAATTATAGGTAAAGTCTCGTCAAGTTGAACCACCCCCTATAAACACTTAATGAGACGCTACTGGTTTTTAAAAATATTTTAATCTAAAACCTTCCATTTAGACTATCCTGAAAGTAATATTATTTTTTGAATTGATCTACACTATGGCTCTATATTATAGGCTACTTCATAGTGTAACTTAACTAAGAAATTGAATTATTTTAAAATTACACCTGGATATGGGAATTGAACCAAGGACCTTTTAGATTTCCTTGTCTTGCTGTAATTTTTAACAGATTTAATTCTAATGGAATATAATAACCTTCTCGAATATTTCTGTACCAACGTAATATTCCACCTATTGTGTGTGAAATCAAACCTAGTAAAATTGCCTGATACCTCTCAGGTTAATCGGAAGTTTATTATAACCCGATTTTATTACGAAGAGACTTCTGAAAGGCACTTTTTACCATCAATAATCCTACTTAATAGTAGAATTATTGTAGGATAAAAGAAATTTCATTAGGGTATTAATAAAAAAAATTGAACTATATAAAATTAGCTCTTGTAAAGACCTATAAAAAATGTGTAGTACCAACCTATTTAGTACAGTGTTTTGTGAATCCTTGTCTTAGAAGTAATTTTTTTTTTCTTCTAGGGTATTGTTCCCAAACGAGTCTGGATCCGCCTACGTATGCTGGGAGCGATGTGACGTCACTCCATCTAGAGATGTTGGCTAACAATAGTAGGCCTATGACCGAGCAAGTTTCGTCGATATAAGATTGAATTGTAGGTACAGCCTCTACCAATCTGGCTGGCTACGAATTACACGGAGCATTAGACCGGTTTGAACAGTGCCGTGTCGCCAAGTGTTAGTTTCCAGGTTAAGCAGAGTTTGTTAAAAGTGATCTGTGACATGTTCTCATCCACTTTGCCTCCATTTGACCAAACATTCGTAGGCTTTTTTGCTACATATTTCATGTTAAAATATATTTATGATTATAACTAGTTAAAGAGTATCCTATTTGAGTGATCAAAACAATTTCCAGGCAAGATTTCAACTTACTCTGCTCACCCTGGTTACACTCCACGGCACGAAAATGGTTGATTGTGTGTTTTCTTAGAGTCCTCACGAACAATTAGGCATAGGTGTCAAGTGACTTTTAATTGTTGTGTGTACACTCCATATAGGCCTACTCAATCACGTGATATCGTCTCAACTAATACTTGTTCACTTATTATTCTCCTTGAAATGAAACAAGTTCTGCAAATTCGATAAATAAATCAACATCTCCATTCATTGTTTTATGTTTTTAGTCAAAATAATGATAGTCCGTATTATTAGTGTTATTTGAGTGGAGTAAAATTTAATTAGGAAAAAAAAAAAAATGTTGTCCAACATTTAAAATTACTCACAAATGTAAACTTGAAACAGTTAAACCTTTTTATCGCTCCTCTTTTAAACAAACCCCCTACAACGCGAGTCCACGTGGACTACCCCCACTCTCCCACAATGATCCATCCCCTTCCCAAACCTACCCCTTAATGACGTCACCAAGATCCCTCCCCCTCCGCCATTACAGAGTCAAAAATACCGGGTCTCAAAGCAACCACCACAAAGTTCGCGCGGTCGACGCTAGATCGCAGGGCGACACACGCGCTCAAGTCGATCCACTTGGCGGTCTGGAATTACGTCATCACAGAGCTCGTTCATTTAACAGCTGGTTGTTGGAGGTTATAAAACGCTCGCTACAAACTAGCTCAACAACGCTTTTATGAACCTATATATGTGCACTTTGAAAGATATGAAGGGAAAAATAGGTATTTTTTTAACTCAACACTTTTTGTTAAACATTGAAACTTAAGAGACTTTAATATTACGATTTAAAATAACTTTTAAAAGACAAGCTAGTAAAAATAATCCTAGTACAAATTCAAAGGCGCACATTCTGAAAAGACCCAACAATCTAAATAAATCCTCTGATCTTAGTTTAGAATTAGTTAGTTTAGAATTACACTAATAACATGGGGGATATTATATTCTATACACACACATATTATATATATATATATATATATATCAATATAGTAGCCATTTAAATTTTTTTTTTAATTCATTAAAATGGGCCTACTTATGAGCTCTGAATACACTTATTGACCGAAAAGGACAAATTAATGATCTTGGAATTTTGAATAATCTGTTATTTTTTAAAATGTTTTATTTTTGAGACAAAGTGTGAACGTTTGAATGCTAAATAATTATTTGCAGAGACGTAAGGCTATTTTTTTAGCACCACGTCCTACTACCGATTCAGGTTATACGCATGTATGATATTTACCGTAATTGGTAGGGATTAGAAAGGAATAATTTTACAGATAATCTATTCGCATTTGCGTGGGAGGAGAGTGGGAAACCATTTGAGGGGAAAAAACCTCAATAGTAGACCCAACCAAGATTCGAACTCAGATCTACGAATCATCAGCAGGACAATCTAACACTAGAGTGACGCCTTAAACTGAAGTTTGGGTTCTATTTTTATTCATAGCTATAGTTAAAAACTAGCTCCCCGCCAACCGGAAGACGACTAAAGTTCCACATTCAAATACGAAATTATTAACAGTTTTTTGTTTTCACATAGATTTGTTATATTTCAGAATCCGCTATCCAAGGCAAACTGTAATTTGCTTGAATACGACTTTGACCAGCAGACGACGTTTTTTTTTTAAAACTGGTTTTGATTCTTGAGATTGGTCCTTTGTAATATGTTCAGTCGAGGCAAGCAGACAAACCAGCTGACCGGCGTGTGACGTCACATCCAGGATAGAAAATGATGAGAGACGTAAAGACGAACAAGAAACAGAAGAACGGAAAAGCCAGTGTCAATGTTATTTTACCGAGACGATGCTTTTATAATAAATACTACTATTTTACAAATTTATTTGGTACGAGTAAATTGTTCAGTGGTTTAAGAATGACTATTTAAAAAACATGTTAGTAAGAGTATTATTATCGATTCATTGAAAATAAGACATTTTTCTCTCGGAAAATATTGTTTCATATCAGTTATAGTTTAGTTATAGGTTAATTTATGATCAGATAGAGTGATCAGTTTGTAAAGTAATGACATCCATGGGAATCTTCTAGAAGTAAAGTACTAGCCAGACTCCCCGCCTATTTACAATAATGTGGTGTGAATGAGGAAGATAGATATGTATAAGTAATTACTCTTAAGATTAAATTTGGAATGTTTTGTTCAAAATATATATTTGATAAAGAATTGATATAAAATTAATGATCTCATGATCGAATGGGTAGGCCTGTATATAACTTATATTTCAGTGACATGTTAATAACTACTTTATAATACACCAATAATCTATTAATCTTTGAAAATGTGGCAACCCATTTTAATTGGTATAATTTATTACTATCGGCAAGAACAAATATACAAAGATTATAAATATCACATTTTAATAGACAGGCCTACACTACATTAATATGAGTGAAAATGTACAATAAAATCCCATGTACACTATTAAGAAAGGAAAGGCCTTTTCCCGAGAGCAAAAATCCAAATTTGACTCATTTCCAGGATTTTTTTGGGGCACCGGGTATATTTAAAAATGGATCGTATTTAGAAGCAATTTTACGAGGATTTTCATGTAAAATAAAAATGGAGCTAACCACAAAACTACATTTTAGCATGATTACTTTTACAGGTTATAGGGGGAATAAGGCCTCTGAACCGCTTCACTTGTATAGGGCCTATATATACTTTTCTCTTTCCAACCCATTTTTATAAATAAAAATTGTGATATTATAAACCAATTATGTTTTATCAATATACCTACTACAGTAAACATAGGCTAATTTTGTTTTACAAAATGTCCCATTTTATAAAAAAGAAATGTTTTATCGGCAAGAGATTTGGAAGAGTAGAATAAATAGTTTCGTTTATTTATTATCTGCAGAGCAAATACTTAGTTCAAACTTGACTAATATTTACCTAATGAAGATTAAAAAAACCTACCGTTTTGATAAAGGATAAAATATAAAATAAATCCTTTCTTCAGTATTTTATTTCTTTGATACGATCCGAGGATCTTTGTTAAAACTCCATATGCAGCATTTTAAATTATTTAAACCTGCACTCTTTAATGTGTAAACTCGTCCACGTGCACAGATAAGATAATATAATTCCTAAAGCTATGTTTGATTATGTAGAACTAAAATATAATTTTGGGGGAAAGAAAAATGTAGAAGATATAAAACATATTTTATTGTGGTCAACATTGATAGCATGCTACAATAGTATCAACATTAGTTTATAGTTAACTAACTATACATCTATCAAAAAAGACAGCTGCAGGTCAAATAACATATACATGAAAATGGTTTTCGTAGCAATTTAAATGGTAAAATAGGCTTACAAAACACCCTACAGGAATCCTTTTAAAAGTTTTTACTTTTTCTCCTAAGGTATTTTTTATCGCCGCGTCTTGTTACCTATTCAGGCTATACGTATATGTAGGTCTATTAATTAATCTAATGGGTTAGGTATGAGGAAGGATGAATTTTAAGGACGACCAGCATTTGCGTGGAGGTAGAGTGGAAAACCATTCAGGAAAAACCACCCTAAGTACAACCTACAGGAATTTGAACCCCGAACTCCCTGTCATCGGCAGTATTGTCCAACACGAGAGTGACGCCTTAGACCATGCGGCCATCTAATAAATTTTCTCCTAGGTTAAGCTAGATTGTAATTCATATGATTAATTCAATCTGTGTTTATAAAGTGTACATAAAATATATTCACGAAAAACTAGTATTATGATCGTCTCAAAATCACATTCATAATAACCAGTTTAACATGTTCAGACCCGCGTGTTTTAAAATTAAATTCTAAGCTCATTTAATTTGATTTTCCGGTAATTGGAAGGTTAGGTCGGCTTTACTTAAGAGTAGATTTTCTTAAATGGTTTCCCGATCTACCTACCCGCAAATGCTTATACATTTCCTCAAAAAGTCTATCTTTACTCACTCCTATCCTATTATCTTAACTATGTATGCGTATAACCCGAACGTATACTAAGACGTGATGGAAAATAAACAATACGTTAAGGTATCATTTTTGGTCAGCTGATTTGAACTGTCCTTGAACTTTGTAGATAAGGCCTAGCCTACGGCCTGTTAAAACAATCAATAACAGGCGGAAAACCCTTTCTGACATGTTCAACAGTTGTAATGATTTACCGCTAAAAGTAAAAAAAAAAAGCCTGTACAGTAGGTAATAAATTCTACTTTGATATCATTATGACGTATCAGGTTTACATTCTCACCGATTGTACGGTGCAAGTTGAATATTACACCCTGTGTGTTCCGCACCGAAATGCGGGAATAAAGCTCCTAAACAACGAGACGAAATTTACTTATGGCTTACTTTACTATGATTGCACGAACGAAAGTGATCCTTAGGTTCTAAGTGCCATTCATTTGGTTTTGATTTAAGACCCACCTCGTATTCTATCCCCCTCCCAACCCCCACCCTTTAGTAGTGTTTTATGAACACCGGTCTAAATTATCTACCTGCACAATCCGTCCAGCATTGAATGGACGAAGGGTAGGGAGTAGTGCTAAAACCGCATAACTGACGGTAGACATGCAGACTCCGCTAGAAATGACTAGAGTAGAAAAAAATATCATCTTTGCTACAAGGATTGGAAAAGTAAGTTTAGTAGAGTTCTAATTTGACCACTTCTACACATACATTTATAGACACGCTGTGTGACCAACCTAGCATAACAGAAAAGGTTTAATGAATGCCAAAATATAAATATCTAAACATTACAAACTTTTTTTTTAAATATTCGAATCCCTTAGTTTAAATTAATTTATAAAATGAAATCCAAACTTAGGCTGCTAATAATAATAACATCCTGACCTTGTTTCACCAATTCAATAAATTACATAATATTTTGTTCCTGTTTGTAAACTAGAGATGTCATGAAGTATTTTTTGTAATAAATTATCATTATAAATAACTTGCATCCTACTGTCTCCATACGAAGATCTTGAAGATATAATAGTATAATTTATAGCTACTGGCTAGCTTTTTTTTTGTCATTTATTAGTAGATAGAGGTCGAGATACAAACTTGGCAAAAGTTTCTGGCATATTGAATTAATTCCACTATCAATTTCAGAACCTACCTTTAACAGATGGCATTCATTAGGAAACCAGCACCTTCTCGTGTAAAAACGAACTAATGCGTGTTCGTATTTTTGAATAAATAAGTTACGCATTTCAAATTGGTCTTGTTTACTAGGCAAAGGTCAAGGTCATTGGATCCGCTTCAAAGTCATGTTATCTTAGACTCCTACTTTAAACCCATTACTGTTTCCAGGTCAGGCACAACATCCAGTCCCCGGCCGTTAATTTATCAGTATGAAAGGGTAAACTCACATTTCACCAATGATAATTTATTTTGCCATGCCGGGAATCGAACCCGGAACCCTCAGCTCAGTAGGCAGACACGTTACCGACTGAGATAAGGTGTGTCATCTTAAACTAAATAAAGAATATAAGTATTTATTGAGGCCAACAGCAGAGGGCATTTTTTTACGTTGATTAGTGTTTGGGGCTCAAATATTAGCTAGTTTAGTAGAAAGATGTAATTTTCATAAATGGTTGCCTGCTCTCTAATCTCCATCTAAATGCGGATACATTTTCTCTAAATTATACCAGCTTCGTTTGTACCCTATTAGTGTCCATAATATTGTATTCGAATGACACTAACAAAATCAATAAAAGCGCTACTGAATATTAAATGATAAATTTGTTTTTAATATTGAAAATAATCATAATCTAGATAGCCTTTATGAGTTTGGATTATATATATTCAAAACATTTCTTCAACTTAGCTAGGCCTAAATTTTACAAATAGATTTAATTAATTTGGTCAGAAACACAATCACATAAATTGGCCCACTTGAGCAGGACTTAAATGACGTGAACTTCAAAGATTATAGGTTAATATAGACTTGCCGAGATGAGATCGCCATTTTTTATAACTTTTTCAAAATTTATTTTGAGGCCATGAGGGAATGAAAAATTAAGACAATCGATAGATAGCATACAAATGCTGACACAAAATAAAAACTTCTAGGCCTAATTCTTTTAAAGCTACACGACATCAATGTGTACTTAACACCACAAACATATTAGGCTCTATCTTTTTTTTTAGCACCGTGTCTTACTACCCATTCGGTATTATACGCTGCTCTCTTATCGCATGACAGTTTTGTTGAGGGGAGAGGGCATAAGGGAGAGGGGGGTATTATTTCTAAGTAGATTCATTTATTGTTTGTGTAAGAAGGTATTTATTAATATTACCCAAAAAAATCGATGCCTTACATTTTTAAAATTATCGGGTTATTTTACAACAATATCTTTATGGCGCCAGCCTGCAAGCGAGCTACACCGAGCAGCTGTCACATGTTGGGCGAAGATAGTGCCAACATTTGTGGATGGAGGGTGTCATGTGGTCATCACAATGATCTCCCCGGCCATTAATCTCAGTTTTCTAGACCGATACAGCTACTTCCTTATTCAAGTAGCTCCTCATTTGTTCTCACGAGGCTGAGTAGGTCAGACATGACTGTAAGCGTCGGGGATTGAACCCGGGGCCTCTGGATCTCTTAGCCAGGAACTATGACCACTAGACCACAGAGGCGGTCATATCAATTTTTAACATTTGAAAAAAAACATGTTTCACTTTGTACCAGCTTTAGTTAATTTATTTGAGAAAATATGATGTTCATACATGACTTTGATATTGCTAAAATCGTGAGTTTGTGATTTGTTGGCTTGTTACCCGTAGTACGTGCGGTCATGTATAGGATATGTCGTATGCGTGTGAAAGATGGGTGGATAGGAGGAGGGGAAAGTTTCATAGGCGGAACATGCTAAGTACACACAGGAGGAAATAAAAATGTTTCATTTCTTACAACACTTTTTTATTATTGAATACATATTCAGGTGAAAAACATTCATTATGGGAAAGTTATTTGGACAATATGGTATTATTACATTGAAGATCAAATATATTACCAAAACAATTGACTCATTTTGTATAGGCCTACCTATTTTAAATAGTATAACTACACTTAAAAACTGGGAAGATTTTATTTGGAATAATTTAAAATAGTTGATAAGAGGCTGATTTTGAGTCAATTTAGGGAAAAATTAATATGGCCCCATCTTAGAAAATTAAGGTATTATTAATTTGAGGCTCACTATTTTCCTATTAAAATAACGATGACAGGCGTTGTTATTTCCTTAATTTCATCAAAACATCTGTAAAATTAATAATCATAAATAAGTTCCAATTTAGAATCACATTTTGTTCCATTTCAATAAAATCTAATTATCTTGTACAAAGACAAAAAAACAAGTTTCTGTATGAGTTTTAAAATAGATGTTTGATAATATATAGAATTATTTTCTAGTATTATAATATAAAACAATATGTTCATAATCATGCCATACAGTTGAATGCTCAAAAGACAGTATTTTGTTTGCTTAAAGCCGTAATGTTGGCCTTGACAATCATTTTTAATTGAAATATTAGACGCGAGTTTACCATGATAAGTGAGTTCTCTAGTAGTTATTACTTAATAATTCCATCGAAAAAAATATAATACTGGTAGTGTCGAAAGCGCTTCAAGGGGAAGAGACAAGGTTTTATTACATAATCCTTTCTCAACAGACAACTTGAAAAACAATATTATTTTATTGTTTTGTTTGTTTTGTGTGTGTGTGTGTGTGTGTGTCGAAGCCATCTCGCTAATATTCAACTTGTAATTTAGTTGGTGTAAGACTTTTTCTAAAAATATATAATCGATAGGCCTATTTAAGTTTTACCTTTTAAATTAAATGAGGTCATTTTGTGTTTTAAATTATATTAAATGTTCATTTTCAGAAACCTATAGTAAAATTTAGAAGTATTAAAGTAATATTAAAAGATTTGTTAACATTATATATTTTATATTTGTTTTTAGTCACTTTTTATAACTATTTGGCTGTAATCATGATTTTTATTTGGAGCTGTAATTGAAATTTTAAAATTGAATACGATTGTTATTAATTGAGTAGCTGGTTCGATTCCAAACATGGTCAAAAAACTGTATCAGTGGTGAAACTGGAGCTTACATATATCGCTAATGAATTGATGTTCAGGGTTGTGTCTCTTTTATAAATTAAAGTATATCAATAAGGATTCCAAAATCGTCGAAAGCTCACTATTAACACCCCAATGTCATATAAAACTTACTATGTCCATCCCAATATTGTTAAAATCTCACTGTTGTCAATATAACTTTGTTAAAATACTCACTGTTGTCAATATAACTTTGTTAAAATCTCACTGTTGTCAATATAACGTTGTCAAAACTACACTGTTGTCAATCTAACGTTGTCAAAACTACACTGTTGTCAATCTAACGTTGTCAAAACTACACTGTTGTCACTCCAATATAATCGAAAAACTAAATTTTCTTTTTATCCCAATGTTGTTAAAATCACACTGTTTCCATCCCAATATTTTTAAAATCCCAATGTTGTCACTTTATTGTTGTCAGCTCACTTTTGTCAAGTCAATGTCGTCAAAAGCTCCCTGTTCTCAAGTCAATGTCGTCAAAAGCTCACTGTTGTCAGGTCAATGTCAAAAGCTCACTGTTGTCACGTCAATGTCATCAAAAGCTCCCTGTTCTCAAGTCAATGTCGTCAAAAACTCCCTGTTGCAAGTCAATGTCGTCAAAAGCTCACTGTTGTCAAGTCAATGTCGTCAAAAGCTCCCTGTTCTCATGTCAATGTCGTCAAAAGCTCACCGTTGTCACTCCATTGTCGTCAGTGGCTTACTGTAATCTTGTAAACTTCCTCTAAACATTCTAAGTTGTTACAATATAAAGCAACAAACGCCTTCTAAAAAGAGAGAGAATTGGTTCTGTCTGAAGTAGATGAAAGAGGGTGTCATAATTTTGCTGTTTAGGTGGTCTATGTATCGCGTGACGCTGTTGTTGTTGCTGCTGCTGCTGCTGCTTTGCACAAAGTGCGAGCCAGGAAAAGATTTTATGGCCGTAATAACTCATATCACTTCTCGCGCCACTTCCTCATAGCGCTCTCCGGCAGAGACATCTGTCTGGCGAATTAACAACTAATGTCTGGTGGGTCGAAGCAGAAGGGAAAGGGGTGGGGGAGGCACCTTATGAAATAAACATGACAAAAAAAATTACATCAAAATAAATATTGTATTTATTGTATATAATTGTAGATACAAGGTTAAATTATACACATTCGACACCTAATATCACTAGAGCATTTACCTACATAAACAAAGGCTCCGGTTCGATTCTTACCACGAAAATTGTGATCATATATTTATACTTAGTGATAAATTAACAATGTAGGAACTAGTTGTGTTAGTTCTTGGAGGAAGTTAATTTAAGCCACTATTTACCTGTGCAAGTATTAAATGAGTACAAAAAGTGTAAACACTTAAAAACTAACTTAACTTTAAAAAGTAAACCAACTCTAAGCCAAACCCAATGGTAGCAAAAACACATAAATAGCTCGGAAACTAATTTTATCCTAGAATGATACACCAACACTAAACACAACCCAATTTTTTTTTTTTTTTTATTTCAGGGTCTGGGCAGCAATAATTGAAGTGAGCACGAATATTTTTAGGCTTCTAACAGGGAAAGAACGAGATAAGTCTCACTCTAATTCAAGTTAACCACCTTAGTCAATCGCTTTCCTAGTAAGCTGACCTTACTATTGCAAATATTTAAAATAGTTTTTATCTCTCTTTCTAAAATATAAATAGAATAAATAATAAATGTCTCCTTCAAAAAAAAATATCTTGCAGTGATTTAAAATCGTAGACTGCTTGACAAAGGTAAGAGATTCACTTGGATTTAATGAAACAAGTTTTTCTTACCATTAATATTGTTTAATACCCTCCCCCTTATAACACCAACATGATTTCAATTAAATATTAATCTTTCTCAATTTGGGTGAACAGTTACGGTATAATGGAGTAATGTCAAGTAAGTAATAACTTCATATAAAAGTTCTACAGTAAAATGTTTGTACCATTAAAAGTAGTTTTGACCTATAATGTTATTCAACAAGGCCCACAGAATACCAACAATATAGGCCACTCAAGGCCTTGACAAATAGTTTTGAAATAAAATTAATCGTTTGCGCTTGAATATGAACAAGAGAATGGAGAAAGTTACATAAAGAAGAACTTCATGGTCTGTATGCATTTACAAACATATTAAGGATAATCAAGGGTCGCATGCTAAGATAGGGTGTTCATTTGGTGTGTATTATTTCTGATAAGCGTGTACACACAATTTTAGTTGAGAAACCTGAAGATACAAGAATCCTTGGTAGACATAAGACGTCGATGGGAAGTTAATGGGAAATTGGATTCGAAATATGTTGGGTGTTAGTTAGGTTAGGAATTAGGTGTAGGTTAAACTGTCACACTTAAATTTTTCTGTTATAGAAAATGTATCGGGAAAAGTTTGGTTTTTGAAAATCCCCCCCTTCATTTTTTCAGGAAAATTTTCAATTATGTATTTCTTTAAACCCCCTCCCCCCCCACCCATATATTTATATACTATTTCTAATAAAGCAATAACNTATTTATATACTATTTATAATAAAGCAATAACACCGATTACAGGTTTTTTCCCTCATTCCCGTATCAACTAAAGCGCTTGGTGTTTTAATGTGTCAATACATCGAATCTACTTTTTTTAATAGTTATGTCAATACTTCGATATTATACTCAAAACCTTTTACGAATAAAATCCCCCTCTCCTGGGATCATAGATGTGAAATTATTTAATCTCTAATTATTATCAATAGTATAGTTAACATACTTTTAAGGCTGGCTTAAGTATTTGCTAACAACTTTTACCTCACTACAAACCCCCACAATTCCCCCAACACACTATTTAATGGCGTATATATGTTACACTTCCCCACGTCCCTGCTTCCTTACCTACTTAGCAGGTCTCAAGCCACCACTGCGTCTCAGGATAGGGTTGTATGGCAAGCTTACATTCTGGCGATCATGCACTTTCGAGCTCCTTAAGGCCAGAGTGTTAGTTTCTTTAAATAAGAATAAGATGTGCGGTAATTAATCTGCAAATACCGTGAAAATTAAACCCACGAATAGTGTGCCAGACTGATGCTGGGTTCTATACGGGTATTTCCTTATTTCCCGCCCATCGTATCTTAAAATGATTGGTGTTGTAACCCTTCAACGGTGGGCACACGAACCAAATATCAAGCTCATCTAGTCTGGTTTGTACTTCAAGGATATATCGGTGAGTAAGATTTTTTGGGCCTATATTATTTCCCACTCTCCTTCCACGCAAATAGGCTATTTTTCTTTTAAGTGCTACCTTCCCCATTCTCCTTCAACGCAAATGTGGCTACATATCTTCTGAGTCCTACCTTCATCCTTTCTATCCCATCAGTGTATCAGTGTAATCAAATGCGTATAGTCCGGACGAGTTTTAATATGCAGGATTAAAAAACAAGACGTAGTTCATTAAAATAACCCCTTCTAAACATATTCTCTAGTCGCCGATAGCCTGTACTGGTTGGCTATTAAGGTGGGAATGTATGGAACGCAAGAAAAGGCCAATGTTTTTGTAGTCTTTATAGTAAAACTTTGTCTGACCAAAATAAATAAAATATTGCTTCAGTAGAAACATATAGTTTAATTTTCTTCATAGGGCGATATCAATAATTCTTGAATATCTGCCATGATCAATGTGGCATTAGGTGAGAAACTTACTTTTAAAATGAAGATAGAAATGTGTTATTAAATTGCAGGACAACCTTGACAGATATTCAATAACTGTTGAGGTAACCATGTGAAGAAAATAAATCTTTATGGTTGTATTGAAGCCATATTAGATTTATTTTGACCAAAAAAAGTGTTGATAAAAAAAACTGCAAAAAATTTGACCTTTTCTCACGTCCTATACATCCTCATCTTAAGGTTCACGGCTAAACCAAACTTTTGTTCAATCTTTAAGCATTAATTAAAATTAATATTAATAGTTGTAGATATTTTATATCTGATTTGTTGCAAGAAATTATGCTAGCGAATTTTGATCACCTTAAACTTTCATAAACACACCCCAAACAAATACAAAAAAAAGGGAGGGGGGGATTTGCGTTTATTCTTCTTTAAACGAGTCATTTATCCGTCTTGCTTCGGTGAACACTCCGGTTTCTGTCGACTCCGAACTTCGGAATGAGGAGATGATAAACGACGACTTAAAAAGAAACAATTAGAACACACCGGTCCTTAAACCGTACCCATAGACGTCACAAGGTCACAACTGAGGCGGCAATTTTATTCAAATATCCTTTATATAACCCCATAAATTAAGGTGGAACAGCCAGGAGGT
>CABFWB010000007.1:217901-248966 GCA_902151455.1 Timema bartmani
GCAATGATCTATCTCCATTTTAGACTCAATAGTCAATATTTACATTTTTTATTGGTCAAAATGTATAAATGAATAATTAAATATCAATGCGATGACTTGAAGATCTGCAACACCTTATAAAATGTTAAAACTTTAACCAGAAATCGAAATTTTAATACGAAGTGTTGACCCTTGTGGAAGACATTAAACTGTTTGAAATGTTCTTAGGTGGACAAAGATGCGCCTCTTTTCTCATTGATTCTATATCATTGTATATTATTTTATGCGTGTTCTTATGTGGAATAGTGATGATACAATGTACATTATTCCGTTCGGAAATCTTACGAGTTTATAGAAAGAGAGAGAAAGTCTGTGCGGTGCGCCGTACCATTTATTTTGTTTGTAGTGTAATAAATTTTATAATTCCTAGTAGAATATGTTAGTACAAATAAAATAAAATGTTTATTTGGATTTTAAGACTTATTTTATTCATAAAAAAGATTAGTAAAAAAATGGGGGTGGGGGTAGACGGGTGTGACATATTTTGAGCCGGGAATTTTAGGAAATGATAGGGGAAATCAAGGAAAAAGTCGGGAATTTCATTGGTCAAGTTGAGTAGATATCGTGGTTAGTTACTAGTAGATAATAAAAAAAAATACAATCTTTTAATTTTGAAGGGTTCGTTGTTCTTCTTATAAGAACTTATTTGTTAGTAAAAGTATGTTGATTATGATTATCTTACAAAATTAATAAAATGTGGATTTGCTTGGATAAAACTTAATACTGACAATGGTTAATATTTTCCCTTGAATCTTCAATATAATCAAAACCCGCTTCGGTGGCCGCGTGGTCTAACGCGCTACTATCGTGTTAGACTAAATTGTTGAAGACGGGGTGATCGGTAATAGAATCTCGGCCGGGTTTACTGAGGGTGATTTTGCCTCTTAAATACATGTACACTTCTTCTAGAGTCACACTTCCTCAACACATTAGCTTAGTTAATATACGTACAACCCGAACAATATAGCAAAGAAGAGTTAACATGGTAGGCCATATACCGAGACATGAGTTTGACGAAGATTTTTTTTTTTGGAACGCGTCTTACTACCCGTTCGAGTTATACGCTTATGTACTAATTACTCACTATGTATTAGGGATCATGAAGGTTAATTTTATAGATAGTGTACCCGCATTTGCGTGGAGGAGAGTGGAAACCATTTGGGGGAAACCCCCCTCAGTTGAACCGTCTGGGATTTGAACTCCGATCTCCCCGTCATTGGCAGTCTAGTCTAACACGAGAGTTACGCCTTAGTCCACTCGACCACTGAATCGGGTACTATAAAAGTAACCTAACCTATTACTTTGTTTGAACTTATAAAAATTTCCTACAATTTATTTACCGGTCAGACTTAAATAATGGAGCTATACATTCATTTTGATGTGAAGCGCGTGACTAAATTGAGGCATGCGGTGAGACTCTAAATACACTGACCTTAGTGCACCTCTAGTATGATCCCAACATTGTATACAATACCACAAAACTCTCGCTTGAAAAGCCTGTGTTTTTTTTTTTTGCCTCGTATGTCGTGGGCGTCAGAGTTATTGATTTTTTTACCCTCATATTTCTTGTCCAGTCGCACACTTGTACATACCGTGCAACACATTTTCGCAGGAAACAGTAGGACAAAATTACCATCAAGTATTATAAGTACATTAAAAAAAAGCGAGACTAACCACTATATGAAAAAAAATTGGAGAAAAAAGAAATGTGTTTTATAAAAAAAATAATTGATTTTTCTGTTCATAAGCTTGGACTATTTAATGCCGAAGAAATAAAAGTAAATCTTCAATTTCATTTCTAGAATATCTCTCTTTAATCTAAAAATAAAAAAGTTTAATTAGAAACTTAACTGTCTAGCTCAGTGATGGTGTATTAGACTTTTATTTTGGAGGCTAAGGTTTGAAACCCAGCTGGTTACACGTGGTGTGATTATTTCCCTGGTTTCTTATATGTCGTTAATAGCCTTAGTTCTGTTGTCGACGTAGGCTAATTTTATAAAAAACTTAATTTGGAAATCTAGATTTTTTTAAATAATTAAAAACATGCAAAACAAGTAAAAATAATGTTAATCTGTGTATTAGCGACCTTTTTCTAACAGTTCAAAAACTAATAGCATTTTATATTAATATATTTGCATACATATGTGCGCATTCATACAGTCCAATTTTCTTATATTTAATAAAATACATTTAAATACGTAAAAAATTAGATCTAGTAGCCTAATTTGTCTAACCTACAAATAAGGTTCTTCCTATTATAATTGGACTTAAGCTATATATATTGTAGCTTTCACTTTTTAACTGACAGCTTCAATTTTTTAGGTTCGTGTGCACGTGGTCCAAATGTCAATCAAGCCCATCAGGTTTGATTTGCCGGTGACGGGGAGTCGAGGTTATAATCTCAGCTGGATTAACCGAAGGTGTTTTTTTCTTAAATGGTTTTCCACTCTCGATGCAAATTCAGGTAAATATCCTATAAAATCCTCCCTCTATCCTATCCTACTAACGTAATCAATGTATTCGTGTAGCTTGAACGGATACCAAGACGCAATGAAAAAATAATCATTGATAATTGGAAGCTAAATAGGGTCAATTGTGGTTGCTCTATAAACCTTTTTACTTTCTTTAAAGGGTTATTCTAGGAAGTGATAAGGCATAATCTGATGGTTTGATGCTACTCGCCATTTATTTCCAAACTAAGAACAGGCGTGGTTTGATAACTGGTATCAAATATAGAATTAAGACAGTTCTCCAATGAAAAAAAAATTATAGTAACTATTAAAATTTAAAGTAAATAGGGTATAACTTGTATTCTAATTGGTTATGGTACGTGTCTTATATAAGAATACCCTTTTGAGTCTATAAATAAACATAATTTACAATGAGTTTCTTTGTAACTACTTGCACTCCAAAAATCCTACGTTTCCCCAAGTTGTAGAATGTTTCCTTCGAGTTGGAGGGGAGGGAAAAATCCAGTTTGAGCCCCGACAGAACCCCTTGCGTCCTCTCGACCCTTTTCCGTAGTTATTTCACTCTCACTTTCACTCTCTCTCTCTCTCTACCGCGTTAAATCAATGTAGCCCTAGTCGGCAACGATGTCAGAAGCAAAGGAGATTTATAACTCGCCTCGTGGAGGCAGGCTAATTATTAATTGCTGTTTCGAGCACGACCTGGTCTCTCTCTCTCTCTCTCTCTCTCTATGTTTCTCTCTCTCTTTCCCATAGCACAGCAGTGCACTTTCTAACCATTTGCAACCATAGACAGCACAATCACAAGCTATATACTCTCATGCGCGCATCTGTATTAATCATTTTGTTGTGCTGGTTGCACTGCTGTTGGTCTTCTGAAACTTTGTGAGGGAGTAAAGAGGGGAAGGGGAGAGGGGGGAGACCAGACACATTAATAACGTCACGTAGGTTTTTTTTTATTGCCATTATGGTTTCCGTCCATTGATTGGGTAGAGAGCTAATTCATGTATTTAGATAGTCAGTGTAGCAACTCTTCGACGTAAGGTCATTTGAGAAAATAACTTCACATTTCATTGAGTTGATATTTATGATCGGCTGCTATTTTCAGCCGTCTTCCTATTAATGTCCTTAATATGTTGATATATACATGTAGACTAGATGTATGAGTAAAGTACCAAAAAGTAATAGATTCAATCTTGGTAAAATTCTCAACGGTGTTATATCTTTTCTCGTCCCGTTCTTATTAATGACTCGTTTTTCAAGTTTTAAATTTCCACACTTTTGTAAATAATGGCCAGTCTATGAAACGTAATTAAAGGAATATGTATTTATACTGTAGGGAAGAACTAGCTTTCTATGTTATGGGTCCGGAGCTAAATTCCCGGTACCGGCACAAATTTATCTGATTACAAAACCCTTCCTTCACCTCTGGCAAAGTGTGTGCTTTCGCGCTTTGTGAAAGTGTGGAATGCCAGGCTCCCACCGTGGTTCGGAGCCCACGTTAAACTGTAGGTCCCCTCTGCTTTCCATCATCATCATTCTCACGTATCATCCATCGATAGTGAAATTCGCCTTAATGGTGTCCCCACCTCAGAAATGAATTCCTCCATAAGCCAGGAAAGCAGAGGTAGGATAAGTTCGAATGACCAAGATCTAGAGCATTAGATGCACCCCCATATTTATACTATAGTTCTATATATTTTTATTAAGTTATAAATATTACTATAGTTTTTTTATAAAGAGCTGAAAAGAGCACGTTGATTAGTCCAAGCGAACCGAATTTTTACCTATCAAATAAAGCCAGCCGAACTCATCAATACTGAACTATTCCTTGAGGTTATTTCTCTAACAATATTAGAACACCTGATGCTTAGATGAATAAATACAACGAATTTTTTTAAAATAAACGTTAAAATCTTAAGCGTGAAAGATGCATTCTAAAAAATTACTGTGTTATGAGACCATTTAATATTTTATCAACCTTTAGTCTTTATTCGTAGAAATAAACCATTACGGACCACCGACTTAATATTTTCCTTTTTACAGGTATGCTACTAGCCTTGAATTGAAAATAGATGGTGTGGAGTGTATATATTTTAAATAATATTAATTTTAATAAAGGGACACTACAACTCGATTTCTTTAAATGGTTGTCCCTTTGAGACATGGCTTCATATCTACTATAAATCTAATCTAATTCCGGACATTTTTTATTTGCTAAGCTGTTTCCACAGAATATATTTGTACAGTATGGTTTAAATAAGAAGAACCTTATCTGACATCTATAAAAGTTACTTAATATACTATCAAGGTATGCATACGTCAAGTTTGGTAATTTTAAGCTCGCTTTTGATAGATTTTATAAATCCCTATAAAATATTATAGGCCTACTAATGTGACCGAATACAAATAAGTTTGTATTTTCTCTAATTCCCTTCCTATGAAAATTAGACTGTAACTATCCTTCCACCGGAACTGGTTGTACTTAATACACGTTGAGTACCAGTTTTATTTTAACGACGAGACGGGTAGGAGGGGAATGTCTGCGACCTTGGAAGAATGTTCCATCACGATCATTTAACGTGGCTGCACTGAGTGTCTACAATTCTGGTCTGCCAGCGAAACTAACGAACTTGTCAACATGGGACACACAATCTCTTGATACCTCCTCTTGATAATCAATGGCGCTGTCAGCGACGAGGCGTGGCGTGTAGTCTTTCCAGGTTAAGCACAGTTAGTTGTAATTTTATGTGTTATCATTGGCGGATCCAAACCATGACACAAATAATTTTTTATTTTAGCACAGCGTCTTACTACCCGTTCTGGTTATGCGCCTATGTACTAATTACGCAAATGGTTTTAGGTATTAGGAAGGTTATATTTAGAGGACGTATACCTCTATTCACGTGGAGGGAGAGCGTAAAATTAACTTGAAAAAACCTCAGTGCACCCGACCAAGATTCGAACCTCAATCTTTCCTTCATCGGCAGTCTAATCTTCTGCGAGAGTAGCGCGTTAGACCACGTGGCAACCGTAGTGGGTCAAATAAGGTTAAATTGTTACCTTACATCCTTTTAAAAAATGTGATCTTTCATATAATTTAAAAAAAATATGTATAGGCTAAAGCTAGATTATAGGGCGGAAAATAAGTTTGTGAGTCAGCTGTGAGTAATTAATTATCTCAGCATAAATTATAATAGGCATTCTGCTTTTTAAAATGTTAACACCAACCTTACTATCAATTTCTTTGAGATGAGGGAAGTAAACAAGTTTATATAAAAACTAATTTAAGTTTTCATGGATGTTTTCTAACAAATATATTTAGAACCTCCATCTCAATTGTCATATATACTGAGTATGGTCAGACCATTGAGTCTTTCTTGACCCATGGTTGATCTAAAGTAAATTTTAATTATATTCAACAAACTAAAAGATCTTTCTGCTGTTCAAGTAGCAACTGATAACCGCACAGAAAAGTTTTCAATAGGTTATCAATGTTTGTTAACACAGACGCAAAAAATCTCTCAACTTCCACTGACGTAATGACATTTTAAGATTTCTGTATTATTAATTCGCTCCATAATTTTAATCCTCCATTAAATACACCTCCATAGAGGATGGAAAAACAGAATATATATGATTTGTTGCATCCGGTATATCTTCATCTGTCAACAGTGAATTTTCTTTTCTATCTAAAGGGAATTCAAACGAATGCTGTATTTATTTTCCTAAAATTGTCGATTTTGGCACGTTCTTCGGGGCCTCTACCCTTAATTCACCATTGTCTGTTAATATTACCCTAATATCCCGTTTCGGTGGCCAAATGGTCTCTAAGGCAGTTTTTTTTAACCTCTTTACGGTTACAGACCCCCAATGGATTGCCCAATATATCCTTATACATCCATCGCCAAACTGTTGGCATAGTAATAATTTCCAGTCATATTAAGTATCAGTGTGATTTCAAAAGATATCTATCAATAGTTTGGTTTTACTTAGCATATGGATAACTAGGAACAGAACAGCTGAAGAAAGTTAAAATGATTTTGTTTTATTTATTTATATAGAAAGGCAAATCATAAATATACAATCCAAAATGATAATGGTGATGGCTTATATTAAAACAATGTTACCAAACCTTTTTTCGACTCAATGCCTCTTTGCAAAATCTTTTTTATTATTAATACCCCCTTCAGATTACGTCTATATGCCAAGGCTTCCTATTCTTCCCTTAAAATTTGATTGCCAAACCCTTCCTTCACTTCTGACAAGACGTGTATTAATCACAACTGGTGAATGTGATGTGGTGGTTCGGATTCCACGTTAAACTCCAGGTCCTACATTTCATCTCACAATCACCCTACCATTACACATTAGCGTAAGTGCGTATAACCCAAACGGGTAGTAAGACGCGGTGCTAATAATAATAATAATAATAATAATAATAATAATAATAATATTATTATTATTAAGTGTTATTTCCATGAATTGAGACTATTAAATACATTCTGAGGACAAAACAATTTAAAAATTAATTATTTGTGTATTAAATCTTAAATGTTTCAACTGTCGCATTAGAGTCTAATGCGACATGACTAGTCCGACAAATATCAACCCCCCCCACCCCAATAAGCCCAAACCCCCCCCTAAAGTTTGTAGTTACACTAACGCTTCCCAAAGGAGGCGCTACCGCCCACGTTGGGAATCCCTGTACTAAACTAACAAGGTTTTTACTAAAATTGTTCAGAGTCCCATACCCCCCAAGAGTTATGTTATACCACCGGTTAAGAAGCCCTGCTTTGAGGTGTCAATCTCGGAATAAACTTTACTACCGATTACGGAAAGAGTGGGTTTCGATTCCTGGTAGAAAGTAGTAAAGGGTTTTTATAATTAGTTTTCCACTCTCCCTTGACGCAGAGGCTGATACTTTTTCTCAACATTTGACCTTACTCATCCCTAGCACATTAGCCTAATTAGTAGACCTATATAAGCGTAAAATCCGAACGGATATCAAGACGCGATGTCAAAACCTTAATTTAAAAAAATGTCTTCATCACTGAGTAAGACACTCGTTGACCAGGTATCAACGTAAATACATTCCTATGTGAGGTATGTAGAGGAGATCCTATATATATATTATACAACTGGTCAAATGGGACTAAATGGGCGAGAACATCACAAGTAGGCATATTTAGCAGCCTCTGCTTATCCTGGCAACACTCCACGACACTACACAGTGGCATGTGTATGTGCAATGCGTTTGATTTCCCATCCGGGATATCCACATTAAAAAAAATAGGGATGAATAGTTTATAGGAAATGTATCGGTATTCGTGTGAATAAAGAGCGGGAAAACATACATGTATCTAAACCATGCAGTTAAATGCTTCAAATTCACAGATATTCCAGTATTTTTACTATTCAAGTTGATATAAGAATATCTTCTTTTGACAATTTTTTACATGTAGAGTAGTCTACAATGTTAAGAAACCAAATTTATCTTAAAATTGTCAAAATAGGCATCCTTTGTCGAAAGTGACAGCCGCATAGCACATGAAAGTAGATCCCATTACGTTTCAAATTACCAAACAAAGTTGTTCTTATGGCAATCTAGCTATATATATTTAGTTAATACTAGTATTTGAACCATATATTTGTATGATTTCGTATCAATCAATATATTTCAGTGGCTTAAGTAATATAAATTTAAAGGAAAATTATTAGTGTTATAAGTTATGACTTAATTGTGTTGATAATAAATCGCCAGTGCTTTATTAATTTTATATTTAAATTAGTTGACTATATAAACTCTTGTAAAAATTGTAGCCTAATAAGAGAAACACTAGCCCATTGGAACTAAGGTAGCTTTCTAAGTTTTTTTAGCACCGCGTCTTACTACCCGTTCGGTTGATGCGCTTATGTACTAAATACGCTTAAGGTTCTAGGGATGAGGAAGGCTATGTATATATACAGTAAGTGAACCCACATTTGCGTGGAGGTAGAGTGGAAAACCATTTGTGAAATACTACCCTTAGCACACCCTACCGAGATTCGAACCTCGATCTCCCCATCATCGGCAGTCTAGTCTATTGCGAGAATGACGTCTTAGAACATGCGGCCACCGAAATGGGTCCTTTGTAAGTCTATATTAGGGTTAGTTCTCCCCAATATGTTGCAAATGAGTATCCACTATTATAGTTGTACAACTAGACTAGTTGAATTTTTCAGATTAAGGGTATTGATTTTTTTTTATTTAAACCCATACTTTTTTTATATACATAAGTCTATTTCCTTATAAATCATCCACCAAAATATATCTCAAAGCATGTTACCATTTTAAAATGCAAACAAAAATATATTTTGGTTAATATTATAATGTGGGTGCACGAAGATTTCATCAGATCTTTTACACAAATCAGTGAAGAAGACGCCATAATTTTTAGAGGCTGGATTCGGGATCTTTCTTCACGACAGAACTTCCTTTAAAACCCTCCAAGCAATGACAGCTGGGTGAGTTATTACCCCTACCTACTGCGCATCTTGTTCTGCGCACAAGCGCCCCCATGCCGCCTTCCCATTATCCAACAAAGTAAAAACCTTTCAGAAAACATTAGATCACTGGGTTGTTCAAAGGTAAGGGAAAAACTACTTGCTAACTTGGTGTAAATGGATGAAAAAAATGTAATGGCATTACTTGTAAATATATATAGTCCTCTTCCCTCTCACACCTTTAACAAAAAAAACCTTACTATTACCTCATTAGGAAAATAAATTCATCATTCCATATTTTAAGCTTTACTCTTTTTTTATATATAAATCAAATATTTAAAAATTGGTCACGAATTTTGTGCTGTGCAATTATAAAAAGGAATGATTTATTATCGGGCGTAGGCCATTCGGTTAAAGTCTCTTTTATCACAAGTTTCAATAAGACGTCCATTGGATTAATTTCACGAAACCCGAAGACAATGTTGGGGAAAATATTTAAACGGAATATCACTGTTCCGAGCACACGCCCATGAATGAGATTTATGAGCAAGATACTTTTTTTTATTATTATTAAAATAGTTTCAAAGATTACTTTAGACCTATTAGAGACCCTTTTAAGTATACATTTTACATTGCTTTCATATAGGCCAGACACACACACACACATTTTAACTATAATGATTATAATATTGATACATTATTCAGCCAGGATTTGATTATGACAAAATCAAACCAAACAACATATAGCCTTGACCATAACTTCAAAATCAATCTACATACCAATCAATACCACCTGGAAAAAAACCTCGACAGTGTTTATGTTCATATCCACAAATTAAAAAGTATTAATAGGGTCTACTATTCATATGTGTTATTTATTGCATTGTATATTCAAATATAACCTACATGTCTTCGAAAGAAACTCATAGATATCAAAGCGGATCAGCCAAAAATCTTCTACACTTGCAAGTTGGAAGGACTAGAAAAAAGGGGAAACCCGTAGTTAAAATTTGGAGGAATATCTTGATATATGATTTTTCTTATTTGACGTCTTGGATGTGTTTAACATTTGACATATGTAGTCAATTTAAAAAGATATAATGTTGACTACTCCATTATTGTATATACTCCAATATATATGTATATTTTTTTTAAATTGATCTGACCTTAGAAAAAATATACCACTTAAAACTACCGAGTCAAAAATCCGAATCAAGATATGATTGTTTATATCTGTACACAACCTTGCTGATCTCTTGTAGCCACGGGGAATGGAACGCAAATAAGTCGACTCAAAGCCTGTTTTTTCAATTGAACAAAATTTATTAGAGGTATTTAACGTGCACTTTATGAAACGACTAATTATATCAGCACACGACTTATAAACTAATTCAAATCTAGAACAGACAACACCCATCCCCCGGCCATTATCTCATAACTTGTAAAGGGGAAATCCACATGACACCAATGATACATTTTTCGCCCATCCCAGGAATTTAACCCGGGACCCTTAGCTAAGAAGACAGACACTCTACTGACTGATCTAAATTGATGGACCCAAAAGCCACTTTTTTTAAAAAAGGGTTTTACTTTGAGTGCCTATGTCATCTTTCTTCCTTGTTCTAGTCACAGGGTTTGTAATAGAGCCCAGCATAAGTTTAGACGTTTTGTGATTTCTGTGCAAATATAAAGCTCAAAGACTTATTTTAAAGAACTCAAAATGATATTTATGCCATCGTCCAACCATTCACAGACTAACACATGTATAAAACATATATAATATATATATATATATATACTACCTATTGTGGCTTCGCTATTGAAAATTTGTAAACTTTTACATAAAAATCGTCGAAGTAGATTCTTTTATTTAAGAAATAAAAATAGCTTTAAAATTGATTTGATGTAACTTGAGAGAAGAGAAATGCTGTTGAAATAAACTTTCATTTTATCCTTAGAATATTTTTTAAATATAAAATATTTGGGCACATCCTTTTGGTGTATAGGAAATCTATATTAATAAAATGAGGAGTTTGTATGTCTGCCATGAGCATTGAGCGATATCTACCGCAAGAAGATGTTTGAAATTTAAAAATTAGTACCCCATGTGCACAAACATGTGAACCGAGAAGCCGAAACTTTTGATTAGATTGTTTTAACTTATTAAAAACTAGTCCAGAAGAAATACAATTAAAAGAATTGTTTTTCTATGTGTTTGAAGCAAAGAAAAGCGTTCCCTGGGATAACGCTGGGTATTTTCTGCTAGAAATAAATAAACTAATAAATGAACACCACTTGTGTGTAGTTCCGAGAACCAATGTTAAATAGAATTGCCTAATATAAAAAATATAAAACATGTATTATCTGAACTATCAAAACTGAGTTACTCTATGGTATTAGGAACTCGAAAGTTCATTGCCACACTTACAAAAGTACGTCACCTTGAGATAGTTTTTAATAGATGTTTTTTAAGTTGTTGTTTTAATATATATTTTATTTTCACTCTCGTTAAAAACTAGTGTCAATTATTTGTGTATTACGTCATGTTTGTTAGTTTGACCAATTTGACTCCTACCATAATAAATGTAGTAAAGGAAAATATTTTAAATATCAAAGTGTGTTAAAAGAAAAACAGATATAAATTGAGTACAAACAACTTTTATAGGGTTAATCATAACGATATTTATCCTCAACATTCTATCTATTAATTAAATTAATTTGAACACACACCTTTGTAAATTATAAACGACAATATCTAAATCTTAACATATATTATATTCATTTACTCCTTACGAGTTTTCTAAAATGTAGTTCTATCCAGTCCACCTCATTACACTTTATCTCTTTCAGGTTCATTAAAACAGATGAGATAAATTTAATTGGCTTTACAAACATATGATGTATTATTTCTATTAACCTAACCCCCTATGTACCCCTATTCGAGCTTCTTTCTCCCCGTGTCCATTAGATGCAGAACCAGGGCTATCAACCGATCCTCTTTAAGCTATGGTAATTGAACACCGTTTAAAATTTTCAGAGGCGCATTCTACCTCCCTCCCCAAACCCTCGCCAGCAAACTAACACCAGGGAACTAAATAATCAATTGATCGCAAACAAAAACCTATCCCCTTGGAAGTACACCGTCAAACGCAAGGGATGGTTTTAAAAACACACACACTTGCCAATATAACAATTATATACATAATATATTTTGTACCAACCCCACACGTTTAAATAAATGGTACTTTCTCATATATTATACTAATGTTTGGAAAACATCAAAATAAACTTTAGAAATATGAGTTTTTAATTACTATTTAAGATCCACAAGTAAAGGAAGAGGGGTCAAAAATTATATAAATGTATAGTTCAGGATTTAAAATCTTCCTAGATTAGTTAATCAACACTAAAGTACTCTTCCTTAAATCTTTCTCTAAAACTAGTGGGCCCATACAGTACTGGTACCTAATATAAAAAAAATTGTTAAGAGTCATTAAAAAAATTAAATCTAAAAGTATCAGACACTAGTAAACGAAGTCTAACTTTTGAGCACTCACAATCATGATTTGATCTTGAGGTATGGCCATAAGTTATAACATTCAAATATCAAGTTTGAACAAAATCCGTTAAACCTCTTAGTTTGTAAAAATAAACAGATGGGGATTACGATAATTTCTCTGTGTGATAAAGTAAAAGTGGGTGATATGTTTATTCTATTAGGTAAAATGTTTTTGTGAGATTAGTTCCATTTAGGAACACATTATGTATCGTAAATACAGATTAAAAAAAATAGAAATATCAGATAAAATTTCATTTAAAAATTGCTTTCCTCATTTTAATATCTTGAATATTTCAACTTATTTATCGAAACAATATTTAATGCTAGGTTTTACAAATATGTGATGGTAATAAAAGTAGAATTTGTTCGTTTTGTTTCTATGCTATAAATCCCTTTGGGCTATCCACATTTGTACACTGATGGAAAAGGGATGATAAAGGTAAAGTTGATATATGATGTACACGAATTTTCTTAGAAGAATATTGGAGAACTAATAAGGAAAAACCAGTGAAGTAGGCCTACACCTAGCTACAGAAAAACTATACCAGTCATACATTCTCCTTTATATATATATATATGGCCTACAAGTAGACCTAAGCTATATTAATCTTTTTTTTAACCAAGCAAATACTTGGCAAAACTAAACGTGGTCGCTCCTTTTGTTTCTTTCTTAATTTTGTTTGTCTAGAACAACATTTACAAAGAAAAATCCGTCTTTGGGTAATCCAATTGTAATGAATATCAATGAAGTTCTGTTCTGTTCTGATAAGAACCGAAGTGAATATCAAAATGATTGGTCCCGATTTATTGCAGATTTTGACTTGTTTCCATACATGCATACACCATTCAAACCAACGGACAACTGCACATTTCCAAATTAGTTTACATCTTTAGACTTAAAGATTTAATTTGTATGATGCCAAAATGTGGGGCGATGTAGATCTAGTGTTAAGTGTCCACTAGCCCGCATAGGACAGACCTCACATATAGGAGTTTTGAATTATTTATATTATTTAAATGAAACTGCATTCACCTATCCGCATCTTACGTCGATAAGAATTCTGGGAGATAGATTAAAATCCAAGTGGTGTAGTGCGTGCGGATAACGTTATTTGGAATGCTGAGTAGTACACGCCCTCCCCACCATTCGCATTCTGAATTCCCAGCTTCATTCTCTCAATTTAGTTTAGAGATGGGCAATACAGTTCACTGTTGGGAACAGTTCAAGGTGATTTAGTTCACTGAAATGAGCAGTTTATTTCTGTAGTTTAATAGTTCGCGAGCTACTTATTGTAGTTCAGTCGTTAGCGAGATTCGTTGTTCGCGACCGACCTACATCTTCTCTTTCAGTTTAGACTTCCATCAGTTCGTGAACTACCACGGGTGAGTCGGTTATTATTTCCTCCTCATATCACTATTTAGATAGTAAAGGTCTGCCATCTGGGGAAAGTTTTGTAAAGTTTATTTAAGTGTGCTAATGAATCAAATCTATAACCTATTTTTTTTTATCAAAATCACTGTGATAAGCTTAAATACCAAGTAAAAAAATACTTAAATAAAAAACAATATTTTATCAGAAAAAAATTCTTTAAAGTCGAACAATACCAGCTGTTAGATTAATGATAGCTCTGTGCGGTGAAGCTTGAGTATTTATTTGTCTCTAGTAGCCTATATCCTAAAAACTACCTGAACCAGTGATGTAATTATGGATATTAAGACAATGATGCTTATTGTTTGGAGTTGTGCGATGGGAAAGATGTTGCGAACCACCTCCTTCGGAAATCCCAATGCAGTGGGTGCAACACACTGAATACATCCAATCCGTGCGGTCCAACCAATGAGGGCTAGTGGACGCTAGATTACCTTTAGTTTTCTCTCTCAGAAAATATAAACTTTGATGGGGGCTGCAACAAAAATGTCCGCATTTGAAAATATTTGACTGACGAAAATCGGAGAAAGTGAACTTCGGGAGAATAGAACATCCTCCTCTTGGAAACTCCTGAAGCCTAGCGTTAGAGATGTGCAATAAAGACAAATCAAACAACACGTTATTTTATATTACGTGGGTTGGAAATCAACAAAAAGGTGCGTTGTGCAGATAAATAGAAGAGATCTAAAAAAAAAAAATCATACAAACACGTCCACTTTTCAACAATTGATTTCCAAAACAACTTTCCAGAAATCAAAGTGGGGGGAGGGGAAAGGTGGTAGCTGAAATTTTTAAAAGAATAGGAAAGGGAGTCAGTGTACGCGCGTGCGTGTGTTTTGCCCAAAAACAAAACTACGGGCGAGGACACCTCTGACAAGGCTTGTCCGTGGCTTTGTGCCATATGTCACCCGACCTTTTTGTTGGCACTGCCGCCAACATTTTCACACAGAACTTCCCACCAAACTATATAGAGAGGGGAATATTCCTACTCTCAAGCGTGCACAGCGTGTGGCGGCTCTTTCTCGTGAGAGAGGTCGTGTTCTGCATGGTCTCATACTAATGAATATGTAATTACACTTTACCATTTTTATTTACCGTTTCATTAAAACGTCGTTCTTCACCGGCGGCAAAACACAATCTATAAAGCCGCGAGTATAATAAGGTGCTGTATGTAGGATGGATGCGTGGCTTGAAATCAATTTATATTCCTTTCATGTATTTAACACACTCTAGGCCCTTAGGACTGCTCTTAAAATGAACCCCACTTCCAAATGTTCGACATATCCGATTTTTGAGATGGGTGATTATTCATCGTGTAAATCTAAATTCGCATGTCTAGCTAAAATTGAGCCCGGATCCTTAGTTCAGTCGGTGGCGTGACTCCCTTCTGAACCAGGTTCGATTCACGGTACAACCGAAACATATATAGTATGTTAAATATCGGTTTCCACCTATTCAATGATAAATTGACGGCAAAAGAATATAAGATTTTTGTCTCTTATGTAATCATTGTAGCTTGCATATCGTGTGCTGATTGATACAACTCAGTTTAAAAATTTCACATTAAATCTCTGCCTAGTTGAAAAGTGCATAATATAAGCGAGACTGAGACCAAACTTATTTTCAGCTTCCAAATTCCTCTTGCCTGTTTTCATACCATGACGTGTAATATAGGTTTCCGACAAGCATAGGCTTCAAACCAGCGTCTTTTATATATCCATACATCCGAGACCCTTAAAACTGCACCCAAGTCAAATTCTCCCTCCCCAGTTTTTATATGACCACGCGCTATCTTAGATGGCAACAGGAAAGGGCTTAGAAACGAATATACTGAATGGGAAAGAATAATTTACTGATCACAGTCTCATCAAGTTATTCCAATGGACACTATTGAGCACAATCTAATTTGTTAGAAAACACACAACAAACTGAACCTATAGAATTAATAAACCCGCGTTAGAGGGAATAAAACCAACTTACAAGTGATATTTATCCAAGACCACTATAGATCGAGACCACGTCCCTTAGAAGTGTGTGCAGATGCTTTACAGGCTAGCTTACCCTATCAAAATCCCAAATAAACGATCAGATGTGTGACCAAACTCAATAAATGTCTTAAACCCCAAATGATTTATTCATCTTTATGAAATATCTAATCAAAAGATCTCATTACTAGAATTTTTTCCGTGTAAATGTTGTATTCTTTTAGTTAGCTATCAAGTATGTAGACCAGAATTTTAAAAGTGTCTGTGAATGTGGATGAGCTATAGACTAAAATGTGTTTGAAGGAGAAGGGGAAAAGGGAGGGGGGGGGTCTAATTTGTGTGGTGTGTGAGAGGGATGAGACCCTTGTGACTAATTACTGGACGAGGGGGGGGGGAGCATTGACCCAGGAGTGGGGGAGGGAGGGATGGAGTGAGGAGGGGTGGGTGTGTGTCGGTCGGTCCTCCCGAGGTCGACATAGGAATTTTCGGAGGGTTAGAGGGGGAGAGGGGACATGGTTTCGGGAGGTGGAGACGATATGAAAACAAAAGCCTCTAGAATTTGTTGTAATCATTTCGGTGCAGTGAAAAGCCGGTTTTATTCCTCTTCTATTTTCAATATTATGGGGAAGGCTTTTCTGTGCTGAGTATCAATGGGTGCAATGTAGAACAGCGAGGAACATTTTAATGGAAGATCTATCTCATTTTTTTTTTATATTATCCTTGAAAATGTCTAACACACTTGAATTTAAGTTAAGGCTAAGGATCCTCGAATCGGTGGGTAGACGTAGACTACTCAATACTCGGGCTTGAGAGTCAACTTAATCTGATCTGGCCTTAATCACGGTCAGGCATAGTGCGAGTAATTGTTCATAAATGTTTTTCCACTCTTCCGTTAATCACTCATTTGAGTGGGTACATTTTCTCCAAATTCAACCTCTCTCGTCAGACAAATAAAGTCCTAAGAAGAATGGGCGAGAAGAGAAACATTTTGGATATGATGCTTCGCTACAAAGCGAACTGGATCGGAAACATCCTTAGGAGGAACTGTCTTCTGCACGATGTCATAGAAGGAAAGGTTGAGGGAAAGAGGAGCTTAGGAAGGGAGGATTCAAATACTAGATGACTCGAAGGAAAGAAGAAAATTCTGGGAACTGAAGGAGGAGGCAGAGGACAGGGCGTATTGGAGGTCCAAGTTCATTGATAAAATGAATGGACCTGTCTCAAGACAGAATCCATAGTAATA
The DNA here is from genome assembly GCA_902151455.1 of Timema bartmani. NCBI lineage: Eukaryota > Metazoa > Arthropoda > Insecta > Phasmatodea > Timematidae > Timema > Timema bartmani. The sequence continues at coordinate 235,111 of CABFWB010000007.1, forward strand.
ATAATGATAATACTAAGAACCCATTAGTGTAAATGTGCGGGTAGTCCGAATGGGTTGTAGGACATGGTGGATAGTTGGCAATGAGTTCCATGAACTATAACTATGAACAAGTTGAAAAATCTACAAATTATTTCTGATTGAAAGGAACTGTAACCTATACTGAAATTTACAAATGATTTTTTATATTTTAAGTTGTTTAAACTGCAGTTTATGGTTGGCTTAGCTAAATATAGATTAATTATTTACAAAAATAAATTTATAGAAGCTATGAAATTCTAAAATTCATTGATTGATGGCAACTTAGGTTCTATAGTAGAAAATTGTCATATTTTAAATTGGTTTTGAAAAAAAATTCTTTCGAGTTACATCTTTTTTGCATGCTGCTGCTTCAATTTATAAGATGACTTCTTCGTGAGTATGTAAGAGACTCCTTTGGGACATTTTACTTTTCCTCGCTTCTCCCTAAGGTAGGCTACCAGCGAGTCTCTAGTCTTAGTATGTGCTTGGAGTACTGGCGAGGAGGCGGGGGGAATGGTTGTAAAAAGAGGGTTTGAGAGGTTGAGGTGGTTGGAAAAGGGGTTGGCGGGGAGACCCAAGCGGCCGGGATCATGAAATCACTTCACCGCCTTTTTTTATCTTATGGCTTCAAGTGTCGAAGTGTATGTCGCTATATAAACCGCCCTTAATAGACTGTACATAGCCCCTGCTTGCCGTTCCAATACTTTCAACTTGATTGAAATAAAAAAAAGTTAAGTTTTCTTCAACAGATTTTTTTTAAAGATATTAAATACAGTTTAAAGTTTTGAGTTTGTCTTGATTCACAAAGATAAAAAAAAGATACATGGAATAGGAAATTATAATTTAACATATTTGAAGTAAGAATTTATATAGGCCTAATTAACACATTATTTTCACCAAACATTTTTACAATAAGTTTATTTTAACTATTTAGTAATTATTATTATTATCAAAGATCGTTGGCGGGTGGAAGAGTCTTCCCCATACTAGTTTTAATATGGATTTTCCATCATCTCTCCAATCTAATACGGGTATATTACCTATCAGCTACTCTCTTCGTCCTTATCTCTTAGATTTAGCTGTTAATAACTCATTAGTTAAAAGTACAAAAAAAATTAAGGAAAAATTATAAATTTGTTTTAAATCCCAAGTTCAATGAAAGTCATGAGTGCATATACTTGAAACATAACCACAATATTATACCCAATAAACCAAATTAATGCAAATCAACCCCACAGTGTAAAAACAAACGAAACGCATACATTCCCCTTTCTAGCATCCTTAAAAAAAAGGCTTCTCTACATGAAAATGCTTAACAAAACACACAACAAAAACAGAGCTACCAACTAAACTATTGTAAAGGTTCGTATTACCACCTATCAGTGAGTTTTAAACAGCCAATTACCGTCAAGACGTGGCAATAATCACCCTCGTTGCTTCCCTATCTACAATAAAAAAAAACACCGAGCGACAATAACTAAAAACTAAATTTGCGTGTACCGCCAGCTTATCAAACAAACTGAGTCGGAATGGTTGGCTGAACAGGGGCTAGAGGGTTGGAGGCCTGAAGGGGGGAGGGAATAACAATTACTAACTGGTGGAAATAGAATTTTTACGATGTGTTACAGAGTGCATTACACCCGATTAAAAACTAAACACAACGTGAATGTGTGTGGTCGGACGGAGGTGGGTTTTTATTTTAATGTGATGTGCTAACGTCACGGTATTTATTATGTCAGGCTTTTTATCTGACCCGCTTTCAACATGAAGGTGCTTTATTATCTCGCACGCTCTTTCTATCTACTGTCCAAGATGTTGGGGTGGGTCAGGATTTCTCTTGAAGTGTCCCGTGTTCGTATACCGGCATTTAGGAAGGCTATACAACAATTTTTAGAAAATATTGCTCAATACAATCTCAAGTGAAATAATTTCTTATTACATTCTTGCACTATGAACTTTTTTTTTTGCACCGTGGCCTATTAAATGTCCGTTCTTCTTCATGTAATCACACTAATTAAGTAAGGGTGATGTTATAAGAAATCTATTCACATTTTATTGGAGAGAAAGAAAGAACGAGTAGAAAACAGTTATAGGCAAAAACATTTACAGTACACCTGGCCGGTATTTGAACAACGAACTTCTCACTATGGACAAAACAGAGTAGACGATCTTGACGTTTAACCCTATAGTCAAAGTATTTGACACACCTGGTCTAATGAATTTTCCTTACAATAAACTGGATAGCCGTGGATGAGGAGATTGGTGTTCGAATCCCGGTCGGATGAGCTAAGGTTGTTTCTAACACTTCCTCCACGCAAATTCATATTCCCACCATCTAAATTGTACCTTCCCTATCACTAGGATACATAATCAGATTAATTAATATAAGAGCGTATAATACGAACGATCAATGAGACACGGTAAAAAATAAATGATAATAAAGACCCGGTTTTTTTTTCTTATAAAGTTGGCAGAGTACGTGCCAGAACAAATACTACCGAGGTATGGTGTTAATACAACTCTTATTCCGTGCGAGGTTATGTTGCACCTGAGTTTTTACGGTAGCGCTGTCACCTGGCGGAATGATGGAGAGACTGCGGTTTCCTGGGGTTAAATGTGGGAAGCCCGGCATGTGTTGGTTACGACACGTCTAACCTACCTACTCATGGACTCGTTACATTTGATAGCACTATACTTTATTTATAAGAAAAGGGATCCTGCAGCCACCATTACCTTTCTTCACCTGCTACTAAGCTATAAGAATCTCCCTTAGAGCACATTAATAGTTTATTGGATATTAATTTGATAAATAACAGGTTGGTTCGATGAAGTGTCATTATAATTTTTTATTTGGAAGTTATTTAAATTTATTTCAGTGGAAAAATGATTATGTCAGAACACGATTTACAAACGAGCTTAACTCAAGGACAGGCGCAGTATTCAGCCCTCACAGAAGTAATTTTATGACTGCCAAGAGGGAAGATCTACCCACTGATAGATTTTTATCGTGCTGAGAATCGAACCCAAGACTTTTAGATCATAAGGTAGAATTTCAATAAATTTATATAGTTGTTTATCATAAAAACTTTAATTTTATTCTATTTTATTGATGACTGAGTTTTGTAGAATTTGACTTTAATTTTCTTATATAAAGAAATAGTATTGTAAGTGTGAAAAATTTCTACCTCAAGATTATGATTAATATTTACGTTTGATGTGCGTCCAAACACAAATAAGTGGAGAGAGATTGATATCCCAAATAACACTGTATATATTTGGCTTTTTTTATTTAAAAAATCACTCAAAGGTATATTCCTTATGAATGATTTTCGATAGTTAGAAATATCTTGTAAATGGCTCATTTTGTTAAAAATGTAGACCTATATCTGAGGAGTGTTTGACATGATAAATAAAACAGTAAACTTGATTTTGGGGGCAAAAATTAATTAATGATGGTTTACTGATGACAGTTTTTTTAAATTTGAATTTTAAAAAGTGTTCCAGCAATTTGTTTAAAATGGGTATATATTAGCTGTTTAATATTATATATATATGTATATAGTATATATTATTATATTTATGTTTGTTTTCTAAAAAAAATTTATTGTAGTTAACTGATTTTTAAAAATTCAAGTTCTTTCAAAAATGGCTCAAACGATTTTGTTTTATATTCATGTATTGGGATCATTTTACATGATTATTAGTACGGTATCTTTATTTTTTAATAATTCAAGGTTAATTAATTTACTAAAATTATTGACAGTATGAAATTAATGATGTGAGTTAAAAATGGGTATTTCACAATAGATTTTCATATTAAATAAGAATGTGTTTTAATTTTTTCAAATTTAAAATAATTTAAGGGCAGTTTATAAATCACTTATTTTTGAAAATTTGCTTTGAAAATTATATATAAAGAGTGTTTATTGAGATTAACAAGATGATGCTATTGTTTTCATGTTGAAAGCTTACTCGAGGATAGTTATTAAAAATCTATTTTTGTAAATTGTATTCGGAGCTATAATGATAATAATGCACAATATGAGAAAGTGTGTACGATTGATGTTGTATCTATTTATTTTATATAAATTAATAGTCATATTTTTGCGGATTCGCATTCTATTTATTCTCAAGTGCTGTAAATACAACATTATGACTAAGTTAAATTAAATTTTTTAAAGGTATGGCATGTTTATTAAAATATAAATATCCCTTATTTTTAGCTTTTTGGTGAATAGGTGCTACATTTTCCTTCCACAATAAAATGTATAAAGCTTACTAATACTGGTAAACAGTATTTTAAATTGTACTCCAATTGTAATCAAACTTGCTTGACAGCAATTAAACTGGAAAGAGATGATTGGATAGTACCTGTTATTAGTCAATTATATAATTAGTTTTCACATACAGACTAACAGTATTATGTAGTGAATTACTACTTCAGATAATGGACGAACTAGTGTTTCTCAGTGATAGAGCATAGGTGTGCAGCTCATATAATTCAGGGTACAATTTTCACGTGCAGATTGACCATTTTCAGAATCAGCTGTAAGCCTTTTAACTACCATTCTGAGTTATACGTATACTGTCTACAATAATGCAGTGGGAATAAAAGGTAGAATAGATAGAAAATGTACCCGATATTGCGTGGTAGGATTGCGGAAAACTACTTAGACTATATCTACCATGGTAGATCCAGCTGAGATTTAAACCCTGACCTCTCCATAATTGGCAGGAGGATACTGATACCTTAATCAGTAGATCTACCAGCATGATATTCACGTGTTAAGAATTAGTGATACGATAAAGACTAAGAATATCATTGATGAGAGCTTTAAATGGTATCTTTTGATTATAATTATAGGACCGCAAACCAGTCGAAAAGCGTTTAGAAGAAATACTTAGAGCATCTACATTTGAATATAAACCTGGTTTAAGTTGACAAAAAGTTATTCATTGTAGTATTTATCCGATATTTCATGATGAAATAGTACTGTAATCATAAACGATACAGTTTCAGGACTTTATAACTAGGCGAATAAATCAATAAATAAATAGTCTAATAAAAGTATTGTACTGATTATTTATTCGATCTTTCTATAGTAAAGTTAGGGATCAACATAGCTGTAGAGAGAGAAATGAGACACAATTTCCAACGGGAACGTACTAAAAGTTAACTCGCAAGGAGAAGAAAAATCTGAAGGTCATTTTCTTTTTGACAAAGCTGAATGACCTTTATGAATGCCTAAAAAAGGCGGAAAGAAACCTTGTTTTTTTTTTGTTTTTTTTAAAACTCCAGGTGGTTAAAAATAAGAAGCGACACTATAGTCTAAAAGTTGAGAATGTAAAAAGTTGGAGGCAGAACTATGCCAAAAGGTAAAACATCATTATTACCAGTCTTGGAGGTCATTTTCAGAAAAGGCATGCTGTGTGTCTGGCACAGGTAGAGGCTATTGCTTGGCTGTGAGGGTAGTCCTGTCCCAACACAATAGACCTAATTCCCTCGCATGGCATTGTGTGCTGAGCCATTTACTACTAATGATCAATAGACAAGAACTATGCTTTCGTGCGGTTGAAGGAAGCCCAAGTATTTTTACAGTTATTATAAAATTGAAATTTTTTGGCAAAAATAAATCAAATATTTCTCCAGTAGCAACATATAGTTTAGTTTTCTGCACATGCTAATATCAATAGATCTTTAATATCTGTCAATGGTGTCCTGGAATTTTGTCAAAACTTTTTCTCTTTATTTAAAAAGTCTTGACAAAATTCCAGGACACCATTGACAGATATTCAAGATCTGTTGATACTAGAATTTGCAGAAAACTAAACTATGTTGCTACTGGAGAAATATTTGATTTATTTTGACCAAAAAAATGTAAAAATATAAAAACTGTAAAATTACTCGCACTCCCTTCTGCCGCACCTTAATTCAGAATTGAAATAAGTACAAGTTAATTATTACCATGAGAGCGACCAACCATTATGCGACTATTACCAAAACAAATAACTATCATCGAAACTTGTGAGTAATTTGTTGTCCTAGCTTGGAGCAATGTTTACCTGCAAACGCAAGCACATAAGATAAAACTAGTTGCTAGTAGCTATTTGAACATACTTTTTTAAGAACATGTATATAAAATACTATAGTATAAATAAACCTACACTTAAATATTCCTGAATGCCAATAATATATTTTGTATGAAAATAACCATCCAAATTTATTCAATTATATAGCTAACATTCTATACAGGGTTAAGTAGCTGCCACCGGACAGAATTATTATTCAAAGCTTCGCTTTATGGTGAGAGTGTAAGGGACGCCAGAAATGATAAGTATTTCTGTTATTTTTTATATCCAAACAATTATAGGTTAAATTAAATCAATTATTTTCTACAGTAGAAACAAAGAGTTTAATTTTCTTCACATTATTATCTCAATAGTTCTTGAATAACTGTTAAGGGTGTCTTGGAATTTAATGACTTTTTGTATTTATTTTAAAAGCTTTTCATCTATTGCCGCTATGCTCATGACAGATATTCAACAACTGTTAATATCACCATGTGAAGAAAATTCAACTCTATATTTTTCCTAGGACAATATTTTAATTATTTTGGCCAAACACAATTTTTTATATAAAAATTGTAAAAAAACCACCTGAATTTTACTCGCGTCCCCTACACTCTCACCTTAACGTAAATTAAAGGGAAAAGGTGTCATTGCTTGTTCACTTTCTTAATGTTAATAATAAATATACCATATTAAATAATGATTAATGACAAATCTATTATCATGATCTAACCACACACATAAACCTGAAATGAGATTATTGATATGCCATTTAAAGTCCAGTAAAAACTTACTACAGGCAAAAGGAAGACATCCATTATGTTAATTTTCTTGGGTTAGCGACAACTTATCTTACAAGTAACATCCACTCTTCTCCAAGAGAATCTTGAATAACACGCCCACACAGAATAATAATTTAGATAACTTTAATGTCCGCGCCATAAATATTCCGGATAGTACCCTTAATTTTAAATGTCATCACAACTAACCGAGTAAATTATTTCAACTAAATGAGACAGGACAAACACTAAATTACATCACTAAAAGGAACCTTTTTGGAAAAGACATCAAATTCATCATGCGCAGCAAAATCATGTTGGGTGGCAGTTGTAATTGTAAGTGACCTGACTTATTAAAAATAATTAACTTCTACCCTAATTACAGTCTCCCTTACTTATAACAAGCCATAATAAACGCTTCTGTCGGAATGGTGGCAACACTGTATAGAATATATTTTTTACCTCTTACGTTGCAGGTTATCAGACCATCAGGAACTGTCTGTGACGTATGTATAGCGGTCAGGGTCACCAACTTTACACGGCAATAACAACCAACCTTACCACTTAAATATTGTGTTGAAAGTAAAATTATTTCAGAGATAGTTTTTTAATCTGTTACGATGTCGAATGGTAATGATATTAGTTTGTTTTTTTAATTATAAAAACGCTATAATCAAGTAGACTTAGGCCTTTTTCATATGTTCAAGCAGAAATGATTAAAAAAATAAGTTCTGTGGAATTGGCAGGTTTTATCTGAGAGCTTAAGACACGTTGCATGAGACCTGGAGGATGGTGCTCGATTCCAACTGGTATCACTGTTGGTGATATTTTTCCTCCCAAAGCAATATGATTTCTTATTCTTTCTTCAAGTGAATGCTAAATTAAATACTTTAATTTTCCTCTCATTCTGTTAGTTAATCCTAGGTCAGATTTTTCATTCAAAAAAAGATTAAACTTTGTATTATTATTATTATTACTAGCACCACGTCTTACTACCCGTTTGGGTTTTACGCATTGCTAATGTGTAATGGTAGGCTGATTGTAAGATGAAATGGAGGACCTACAGTTTAACGTGGGATCCGAACCACGGTGGAGACCTGGTATTCCACACATTCAAAAGTTGTGGTTAATAAACGTCTTGTCAGAGGTGAAGCAAGGGTTGGGCAATCAAATAAATCTGTGCCGGGACCGAGGATTGAACCCCAGGCCCCCAGCACAGAAGTCTGACAACTTACCCCTAAACCACCAGGTCACCTTCAACTTTGTACTAACGGCTTTTTTTTTTAATCTGAGATAAAATATTGCAAAAAATATATAAAAATTAATACATTACTTAGTTTTGACATATTTTCGCCTATTTATTTCTAGTTCAAATCTCAGGCTTGGTTAGAGTTATCAACCACCAGTGTAGGGAACTAGCTCAGATCCTAGTGGAGTTGATTGATTTTTTTTGCAAAAGGGTTCGTCCAGTAATTCATTAGTAAATATCTAAGCGTTAGGACCAGCTATAGGCCTATATATTATATGTATAGTTATATTTACATAGCGCTATATATATATATATATATGGACTTACATATATCATTCAATAAATATCCACCCGCATAAGTGGCAGAACAGTCTATGGCGTCACTCTCGTGTTGGACTGACTACCTCATGACAGAGAGATCAGCGTTCGAAGCCAGGTTGGATATACAGAGGGTGGCTTTTCCTAAATTGTTTGCTACTTTCCTTCTAAGCAAATACGAGTAGATTACTCCTAAAAAATGTGACCTGGTGGTCTAGGGGTAAGGTGTCGGACTTCTGTGCTGGGGGTCCGGGGTTCAATCCTCGGTCCCGGCACAGATTTATCTGATTGCCAAACCCTTCCTTCACCTCTGACAAGACGTGTATTAATCACAACTTGTGAATGTGAGGAATGCCAGGCCTCCACCGTGGTTCGGATTCCACGTTAAACTGTAGGTCCTCCATTTCATCTCACAATCACCCTACATTGCACATTAGCGTAAGTGCGTATAACCCGAACGGGTAGTAAGACGTGGTGCTAATAATAATAATACTCCTCAAAATCTGGCGTATAACTTCAACAGGTGATTAATAATGTAATAATAATAAATATCCCATGGTAGTAATAAGCTATTTTCTTTGATTTACAGTAATAATATAAAGACAAATTTTGTTTAAAAAACAAAATTAAATGTAGTCATACCTACTATCTAATGATGATGATGACTTTTTACGACCAGATATACTCTAACATAAAATCCTTTTATAAATGTAAGCCCGTAATGATAGATTAATGATTTACATCACAATTAGTTTTCTTAAATTTGTTCAACTAGGACTAACCAACATTTTAGATAAGTGACTTGCAAATGTTGAATTTGCACAAAATATTACATCTTATTTTTAAGTTTAAATATTTTTTGTTTTCAAAGATCTGAAAAAAATATTATTTATTTAATAATCGACTGGATTTTGAACTCTATTAAATGCTTACTGGGACCATAGTTTGAATTTGATAGGGTATAATAAATTAATACATATGAGTATACTCATTGTACTGACAGTTTTGAACATTCTGGACTCTGGTAATGGGTGTGTGTAATAAGCTACGCCATCCCAATTAAATTAAATTAATTGAATTAATTTTGGAACTATAAGAGAAATAATCGTACAAGGAAACAACTACAAAAAAATATCTCGACCATGGTCAAACACAATTAAAAGTTAATCTTAATCCGTTGATTAACAACCTCGGTGATACAATTCCAGTAGGGTTAGAAATTTTTGTTTTCATGTTGTAATAAAATCAGATGGTTGTCTCGGAATTCACCAGCCGCTGACAGCCACAATTATGTGTTTGAGAGTCAGTAAAAGAACTCTTGAAAATAATAGCAGATGCTCCAACCTTAAAATGACCTAGAGAACCACAAGGCAAACTAAAAACTTGGCAACGTTGCATTCAGTAGGCGCGGCCTTAAGAAAGCCCACTAATTATCCGTGGTTATTTATACCATCCAAGTAACAGTGACCAGTAGAGGGGGATGGGGGGGACAGTTGAACTTTAGAAACTTTGTCTTCAGATTGGATTCATTATGTCAATTCAAAACTTATCAATTATCACTTCAAGAGAAGATACATTTTATGTTTTTGTTTGCATTTTATTTATAGAAAAACCTAATACATTCAAAATAACGATACGACATGACTTATGAGAAAAACAATTAACAAAATCAACTCAACTGAAATAAGATTAGACTCATTAGGCATTGGTGGGTTGCCGGCTTAAGTCAAACTCATCCATTGGGTTTGCTAGTGACAGGGGAGGTCGGGATTTGAATAGGGTATCTAGAGAGTGCATTTTTATAAACAGTTTCTCACTCTCTTTACAGGTAAGTGCGGGAACTCTTGCTCTAAATGGTACCTTACTCATTACGAACCTACCGGTTTAATTAAAATGTGGAAAGCTCGGGCGATTAGTAAGATGTGGTCAAAATAAAACTTTCACCTTAGAGGGAAACAAAACAAAACTTAATCAAGCCTGTTCTAATATAGGCCTAAGCCTCAAGAAATTAATTAAATCTCTCTCTCTGAATTCACATTTTAATATTGCAAAACTCAACATATTTAAAATAAAATAAAATAAAATAATTAACGCACCATTAGAAACTAATCATTCAATGTAAAAACGTAAAGGTTGTACATATAAGATTGAGACAAACATTGTTTTAAAAATAAATTGCTCGTCTATCCGGATTAGTGCATAAAGTGGTTGACCGTGAGTAAATATGGCCCTGGTTTGATACCGGGTGGGCATAAAGAAGATATTTACTTTTGTCATAGTGATTCAACTTGATAATCCCAGATATATTATCTAAGCAATAAGGTTAGATGTATAGTATTAATGTGTAGTGTTCGATAGTCTAGCTTGTAAGTCGTGTACTGTTATATTATGTGGGTTTTTTTAAAAGAGTAGACCTATGTCTAAATAGCACAATGGAATAAGCTTAGTGTAAAGATTGTGAGAGCTCATTAGTGAAAAATATACTATGTGAACCTGCATCGGTGGGAACGTGAACTAAACGTTATACTCACATATCATGGTCTGGCAATGTCGGGAAGATTTGGGTTTGAATCACGGCCAGGTGTACTGAGATTGTTCTTTGCCCATTCACGAGGCGATATACGAAGCAATCTTGTTGGCAATATGATTGCTCTGAAATTGCCGCCGGATTGGTTTCCCCCATTAACGAGGAGACTATACAAGCAATTTGGTTGTCAACTGAAATTTTCCTCCATCTTGTTTCCATCAGTTCAAGGTGGATATACACTATCATATCAATGAGTGCAGTTTCGTATGCTGTTATTTTATGTTTTTAAGTCAGTACGTGTTGTGGCAGAAGTCTTTGTAAAGTAAATGTGACTTTGTAAAGTGATTGTTTTTAATATGTGGATTGAAAATAAATAAACAGCGGTGGCGACAGTGAGTTTAAGCCAAAGTCAGCAACGTCTAGCTAGGAAAAGGAAGATTTTTTTGGAGCAGAAAATGGCTGCTTTAAAGGCAAAAGTGTTCACGTTTGGCACTAGTAAATGCACTCGGGGATTAGAATCCTGATGATTTCAAAAAACAGACAGAGATAAAGAAAAAGTACTATGTGCATGCGCACATCAATCAGGTTGGCAATCCGGTCGCATTTGTCCATTCACGGTGCAACCATGGTGCGATCTGATTCAGATTGCTGGAGAGGGAAATCGAATTGACAGTCCAGACCATCAACAAAAATATTACTCAGGCAATCTGGAGATTGCTTGTAATCTGGGTAATTTGATCGAAATCGATGAAATTGACAACCAGATTGCTTCAAGATTGCATCGTGAATGGGCCCCTTTAAGTAGTTTACCAGTATTCCTAAAACCAAATGAGTGTACAATTTCTCTACCGTGGACCTTCCTCATCATTAATCCATTAAGAGTAAATAAATGCGGATATTATCTCAAATGGTTGGTAAGATGCCAATCAAATCATAGTAATTATATTAAACTTTGTGTAAGGCATCGTTTCCAGCTTATCAGACAAATTCCCCTTTTGTTTTTAATCGATGCTAAATACACCCCATCTACAGAAGGAGTATAGCTAAGTGACAGCTAACAAAATCCATCAGAGCTATTCTCAGGAATATATTTGCCAAACCATATGATCTGCCAGACCATGTGTTGATTTTTTGTCACATTTGGCAGTCAATAATTTCACAACAAACTTTTTTTTTTAATTATTTTAACTAGTTTTGATTTTTCACATCTTTTGTTAGCCATCAGTTACCACCACTCCTATGACGATTGGACTATACTTTCTGTGCTACTAGTGTCGTCAGTAATAACAACTTTAAAAAAAAAATCAACAAAGACACGATATTAATGCGTTGTTGCGTTTTCCTCTCCTCCCCAATCCTACAACAACAAAACATTCCTCAGATTGTCGGCAAACTATCGAATAATGTTTCAGCCAAAACCATAACCAATTTAAATGTTTACTTCCATAAAGTGGTTCCATTACGACTTAAAAATAAATGGTGAAAAAAGAGCCTCGAGATTTAATTTTAATGTTTGGAATTGTGTTGATTAGCCAAATTTGTGACTAAGCCATTAGTTAGGAAATAGCTAAGTAAACAGTTTCAAAGATATGACCTGCACTTATGGTTGTGAGGCCTAAGGCGGCACGCTCTTAATAGGCTGAATTGTAGTGAAAGATGGATAAGAGGGTGTGAGTTTAACGTCTCAGCCGTGTTGCATTGGAGTGCGGTTGCACTTTATTTAAACAACCCTCTTTATAGCTACCCGATGGATTAGCGGTAGTTAGGAATCTTATGAAACCCACTTAAGCGATCGAATGATCTCAGGAGGCGTGTCGAACTCGCAACCCGCGGACCTTAGCCATGGGTGTGTGCAGCCCTTAGAACTTATGAAGAACCGTCATGCAATACGACCAACCGTCTCATTTTTATAATCTTCAAGTAAATACAACATTTGGAATTTGATATTCGGCAATTTGGAATAATTTGGAGAATTCTGGCAAATGAGGTTGTGTAGCAAATATTTATTCTTTCTTTGGCATGGATCAATTTCCAAAAATTGTTGCATTTGTGAAGCAAATATGTGCACAGATATAGCGGGTCTACTTTTTAATTTTTGGCAATAACAATACATTTTATGCCATAATTATTTTTAAATACGATAATACCAATTCCGATTTTTTTTATGTTGCTGCCTTCAATAGCCCATGTCTTATGTTCAACGCCGCTCTTATGATAAAACGAGTTTGACATATTTTATCTAAGGCGTCACGTTTACAATTGACTGGACTGCTGATGAAAGGGAGATGGAGTTCGAATTCTGGTCGGTTGTTTAAAAGGTGTATTTCTCTATATGGTTGTCTACTCTCCCTTCACGCAAATACGGGTACATTTCCTCTAAATTCATCTTTACTCATCCTCCACACAGTAGAGTAATTGGTATACAGGCCTAGGTGTATTAACCCGAATGGGTAGTAAGACGTGATAAATATACATAATAAATATATAAAAAAAACAATATCAAAAAAAATTAATCAACCGAATTTGGCTAAAACCCAAATAAATATTTGGTAAGGCATTGTCCGATCCTAGTTTTTAGGTCATCCTATTTCATCGATCAATGGTTCACGAAGAAGGGACTGGGAAGAGGTTTCAATGAGGAAAGGTTTTTGAAGGGTGGGAAGTGAGAATAAGTGGTTTTTTTTAATAACAACTAATAATAATTTGTGTCTTATGATAAACACAAGTCTCGATATTAACAAGAGCTGGATAGATTCGGAGAGTGTTTCTACGACTACGTTTCGAGTCTCACTTCCCCCCTTGAGCCTCCCATCCCCTCAACTTCGAGTCTCACTTCCCCCCTTGAGCCTCCCATCCCCTCAACTTCGAGTCTCACTTCCCCCCTTGAGCCTCCCAA
>CABFWB010000007.1:251031-282365 GCA_902151455.1 Timema bartmani
AAAAAAAAAAAAAAGGATGGGGTTGGGGAGAGGAGAGAGGAGGGTTGAATGAAATAAAGGAAGAAACATGGCACCCACATATCACTTGTTGGCTCCTGCCAATGTCTTCTAACCATCTGCGGGACAATTTCTCCAATGATTCTTTGTCGGATTTGTTCTCCCACGGGACCTAAGCTCATTTCTTATTTCCCTCTATTTAATGCCTGTACACAATATTATTGGTTTATTCTAGTTTTATTATAAATAAAACACAGCGACCAGCCTCCAGATCATTTTTTTAGCCACCGTATATCCCTAACCATTCGGGAAAACCACACTAAGCTAGTGTCGAAGGGATAAAGAAGGTAGAACTTTTGTGGAGGGAGACTATAGAAACCATTAAGGAAAATACACCCTCTCTACACTCTTCAGGGATTCAGATCCTAACCTCCTTGTCACCAGCAAACCAGACCAGGTGCAAGCCAGATCGTTAGCTAACCATTTAATTAAAAGGGAAGGGGAAAATTCGAATTTTCGAGTGATACATTTTCAACTTTCGTCGCGAAACCAACCAGAGACGTTGAAATCAATAGCTATAAAGAAGAGGGGTTTGTGTATTATTTAATAATAATAATAATTATTATTATTATTACTATTAAGTCAAGAACTCAGAGATTGGCCCTATAAGATTGATATCCATCTGGAGCTGGGTATGCATTACGTTCTTAAGCTGGTTATTGCTGTCTGCACCATCTGGTAGAGATCTCACGTACCAGGAGAGTTCAGGAAATGTGGCGAGGCCCCGTTGCCTTCCAGACTGAATTTCTATGAGCGAGGGTGAAGGGCCTACCAATTTCACCGGAAAGGTATTTTCACATAACTTCCAGGGTTCTCTTACATGCCACAATAAACATGGGACCGACGGCTTTATTTTCCTTCCTAAATAAGTTGTGCTACGGATATGAATCGCGCAAGAAAAATCCGTTGACTCCAGCTGGGTTTGAACCCACGAAATTCGGGTCCTGAGGCGAGGAGCTTAGCCCAAGACTACTGAGTTCAACTGTATTTTTATTAGCTGTGCTTATTTCGGTTGTAGTTTCAATAAGGTGCAGGCACTCGCGTGGAAATTTAAAAAAAATCACTGTTAAGATATTCGGAGCTCCTAGCTTTCATTCACCCCATTAGAAACACTCCAGTGAGTTAGTAGGCAGGGGTCAGAGACTCACACCAATAGGCAAAGGGACAAAGGCATCAATATCGTCCTGTTTGATGATGATGAATAGGTCAGGGATGTAGGCTACATTCACTGGGTCAACCCCCCCAAAAATGTTATAGTTTGAAAAAAACACACTAAAACATTGAGAATTATGTTTCCTGAGGGTTTGACATTGTTATTTAGACAGCTTAAAATATTGGGTTCCATGATAATTCCAGGCAATTAAATTCAATTTTTTAAGAATTATGTTAAGATTTGAATAAATATATTTTAAATAAGTAATTAAATTTGTCAATCTCAAATCAAATCCCAACATTACTTTTGACTGGCCCAGTATTTACATAAAGGTAAAGGTGGTAGGCCCAGTGGTGAGGAAGGTGCACTACAGAGAAAATGTGCCATCATCAATGTAGTGGGAAGGTGAAAAATAATTAACGGAAAATCACCGTCAATATCCAGACCCGGAATCGAAGCTGGATCTCACACCGGTCAGGGTAATTACTACAGAAAAAATATATTCAATTTTCTTCCCTTCATCCCCATTACTCAATTGTCTCTTTGTAGACAAGTTTTACTTTTTTATAGTAAATCCCGATTTTGATTCTAAGACTAAAATTAAGGGTAGTTAACTGATAACCGATTGTTTTTAAGTCGTCAAAAACTATAATAAACTGAGAACGTGTGGTAAAATATATAATGAGAAGGTACGTAAGATTGTGACGTGCTATCTATTTTTTAATATCTTTATTGAGCCAAAATATATTAGCCATGTAAAGTGTATACAGTTAAGTCGTAAAAATCCAAAATTTCATTCCACGTACAGCAAGAAATAGCATTCCACGTACAGCAAGAAATAGAAGGACCCACGGAGTGGGTGTAACGAATAGCAGGACGGCACTTTCCAGTGTCCAGAGACCTCGCGGATATAACAGAGAGAGACGGAGCGAGATGAAGAATGAGGTAGAAAAGGGGAAGAGGACTAGTAACCTAATCAATAAACTACCCGGTTACCTCGTGGGTCGAAAGTGTGCGCGTTTGTCTTGGTGAGGACGACCCATAGCCCCACCACCACGCCCACTCTTTTTTTCTTCTTCTGAAAATATAAAGCAAACCAACAACCATTTCTCAACTACCTCCCTCGTCTTTTGTCACCCTGATTCTTAGTGTCACACGCCTTTTAGTATACACGCTGCAAACGTTTTGCAACACGGATAGCTTAGCTGACTCTTGAGATGGCGAAAACCACTTTGTTCAGCCCTGACAGGTTACAATGAAGATTATTGTGTGTGTGTTTATATATGTATATGTATGCATAAATATACATATCACACAAATAGATCTAGATGCATGCATACATACATACATAATTACACACACACATACATACATACATACATACATACATACATACATACATACCACACACACACATTTATATATCTACACATACATACATACATACATACATACATACATACATACATACATACATACATACCACACATACATATTCATAGATTTACATATACATACATACCACACATACACACACACACACACACACACACACACACATATATATATATATATATATATACACACATAAATATATTCATACATATATTTTAAATTGTGGCTTCTAATTCTTTCCCCCCAGAAAATGATTTGAAGTAGTTCCTTTTTTATCTACCTTTACGCCACTTTTTACTATTACGGCCGTTAATAGCATCGTTTAAAACGAATTTTATTTAACAAGCAATTTAACCTACAGGTTGAAAAATAAGCAAACTCTTAGATCAGTTTCGAAGCAGCAACTATCTACAGTGGCTAATGCACTTAGTATTTATCACTATTTTCTGTTTTATCAATGCAGTGTAAAACAGTTACACGTATCCAAGTAAAATAAATGGTACGGAACCTCGCACGGACTTTCTCGCTCTATTGATTAAAAAGGAAGATATTTACTCAAAACTCATAATATATGTGAAACGAAATAATATATACTAGCAAACCCAAGCATAAATTGAACTATATTCATGTAAAACTTTTTTGAGTCCTGGTTTTAAATTTTATAATATTTTTTTTTATAGAATTAATGTCCTTATTTGTATGTTTGGACCGATAAATAATATCAATATTGGGTCCACGTCATATTAAAATTTCGACTTCCGGTTAAAACTTTCGACATTTTATTAGGTGTTGCACATCTTCATGTCATCGCATTGTTATTAAATTCCTCATTTATAAAGTTTGACCAATAAAAATGTAAATATTGACTATTGAGACTAAAATGGAGATAGATTATTGCTGTACAAACATTTCTCTTAAGAGGTTTAAGCAAAAATAACATAATTTTTTTGAGAGACTTACTTATATTTAATTACTCTATGGCATTGGAGAATTATTGCGTTAAAACTTAAGAAGGACCTCTTTACAACTAAAGCTCACAAAATTGCGAATTAATATATTTGCCAATATCTCAGAAACTGTTGATTTTATAAAAATATATTTCATATAAAAGTTTTTTATTTTAATAGTAGGCCTCCTACATTTTTCAATAATAAGTTATTTAATATCTCAAATAGTTGCGGCGATACGGAAATTTCAGCTTCTGCAAAGTACCCTAAAAGTCATTTTCATGGGAAAATGAAAATAGCCAGTTTATTTATAATCTTAATCAACGCCTAGATACGAGTTTTAATCAAAATCGTTAAAGCCGATTTTGAGAAAATCGACATTTTCTATTTTTGCCCTTCAGTAAACTACCCTTAATTTTAGGGTTAGATATCCAATTCCAAAAAACCTCGGGGCAACCCTATGAAAACCCTAGATACCAAGTTTTAGCCCGATCGGCAAAATAGTTTAGGCTCTAGTCTGAGGTACAGACAGACAGACAGACAGACGGACAGACAGACATACAGGCGGAAATTCAAAAACAACTTTTTCGGATTCAGGGGGTCATGAAACGTCGAGATTCATCAAAATCTCGAGTTTGATTTTTTGACGAGCACAATAGGTCTACTTTCTCTACCTGTAGGATAGCGAGAAAGTAAAAATCACTAATTGCAAGTCTAAATACCTTTCCTTACCTATATTCTAATTCATAATTTTTTTTATACATTTCCTAAAAACTATTTAGTTTTTATTTCTATTTGAAGCTTTATTTATTAAAACTTTTATTTTTCACTACGTATTAGTACTTGTTTGTATTATACTTTTTATTAGCGACGTGTTTTACTTCCCGTTTTGGTTATTTTTGGTTATACACTTTTGTGCTAATTACGCTAATTGTATTAAGGATTAGGAAGGTAATATTTATTTGAAGCGTAGCCGAATTTGCCTTTAGGGAGAGTGGAAAACGATTTTGGAAATAAAAACTTCAATGCCCCTGAACGGGATTTGAACCTCGACTTCCCCATCAGCGGCAGTCTAGTCTACTGCAAGAGTATCACCTTAGTCCATGCGGCCACCGAAGCGGGTGTTATACTTATTACTCTATTGGAATAGGAAAAAAGAAACAATAAAATTTTAGAAGAAATGCCCCCGCATTTTCATGGAGGCTGAGTGGCAACCCATTTTTACGAAAAACCACCCTCAGTCCACATGACAGGTGTTCGAACTCCGATATTTCAGTCACCAGCAATCCATTCTACGAGAGCGACGTATAAGACCATGTGACCATCGATATGGGTTTTAACATGTTTTATTTATAAATGATGGTGATATAAGTTTTAATTTTAAAATGATTACATAATTAAATTAATTTCACCTGCTAAACATATGCTAACAAATTGGGGAGAGTTTTATTTATAAACCTAAAGATTAAATATTTTCTCTGACTAAAGGTAAAGGAATGAGGATGTCAAGTTGAAAGGAAATTTACCCACATATTCATGTGGAGAAATTGGGAAACCCTTTAGAAAAAGCTACCGAAAGTACAGCGGGCCGTCATACGAAACTCCTACCTCCCTGCCACCAGTAAACAAGATTATATGAGTTAGAAGTTTTAAGTTCTCGTCACCAATGAAGCGGATTTAACCAGTTATAAGTGAAAATTTGTAGCTGAAACGAGTTGTCACAATTTATTTTAACCTTCCAAGAAGTCGAGTGACTAAAAGGTTTCAACCAAAAGTCTATTCAATGATCGGTTCTTGAGTCTATCTATGAACACATGGTATAGCCGTAGGCCGTAGCCATGATATTTATTTTTTCCGGGGATCGAGATTTAATAAAAATTTTAATGGTTATTGTGTGGAAGAGTGAAATAGATTAAAATAAAATATATCTCCAGTATATTTATATATTTTTTAAATTTATAAAACCAATTTACCCATCCCTAACCACAACAAAAAGGAATAGTGTTACTATTTTAGTATACTTCTCAAAATAGAAACAAAACTAGAAAGTTTACACATTTTTTAAAGAAAATATATATTTGAAACAAAAGCCAAGCTCTTTTTGCATTAAAATTTAAAGTTAAAATTGTATACACCAAAAATACTAGTTACACCAGTAATTGATAGGTATGGATTTAATTTCAACTCTGAATGACATCTACTATTATTGATTTTGTATATTATTGAACCCCCAAACCTCCTGCCCCCTTTTATTTGGGTACCGTCATGACATATGATGCGCTATTTTCTGTTAAGTTAAATTAATAGTAGTCATTTATTTAAATCCTTTTTTTTTACAATAATTTGTTATATTAATTTTTCCAAACGCAGTTGTACCTCCGTCAGTGGTTGCCAGCCCCCAAGTTGAGAACCATCTCAGTCGCTCCCTCGCTGGTTGTAAGGACTATCACGAGAGAGCAAATTAATAGCAGGGTAGAATCTGAAAGCGGGACGTTTTAGCTTAATTCTCGGCGTCGGTTTAACGGCGCTCGCGTCGTCGTCGCCGCCCCCCTTCTCCTCAACTCTTGGTTTCAAAGACCGCGGCTCAGGAATATTGATAGTGGTCACGGGACGGGCCTGCTTCAGGCGTCTCTTTAAATGTGGCGCGCAACACGAGGGGGGCTTGCTGCTCAAGGATATCTAAAAGAAGAGTGGCAATATATTTATACCCATAGGTTTATAGAATCGGTATTTTAGCACTGACCTTTCCGTCAATCGCTAACTAATCAAGATGAGACTGACATCTTTGTCTGAGTGTACACCGATGAGGTTTAGTAGGCTAATTTACTGATCCATGGATAGTTTAGATTCACCACCGACTAAACATTGGACTCAGAAACCAAGGTTCACAAACTCGTACACAAATGTTTTAGGAGGAAGTTAAATTACTTTCAATGACTTAATCTAGGTAATAGAGGTGAGGAAGCTATTTGATTGGAAATGCAATCACATTAGTGTGGAGAGGGTAGGGAAATCACAACGAGAAATCAAATTTGGGAATCCACTTTAGTTATAACTCATCTGGGTTATACACATAGGTCTACCTCCACGTCTATCTCAGACCGCATGGCCACAACTCAGATTTTCTCGGGGCCGGATGAATATTCGAAATAAGGGTTGAAAGCAAATTTCCATTCAAACAAAACATTATTCTGCTTTTTATTTAATATGAGATTAATTAGCCTTCAAAGTAAGATAAATTATATAAGCTTACACAAATTAAGGACCGGTGAAAAAAACAACAATATTTTTCTACAATTCTTCTTATAGTCAGCGGCTTTATCAAGCAATTATGAATATTGGTTAGACATTTTAAAAGTAAGTGTTATTGCAATAAAAAAATTAACGTAACTTATGAACGGTAAAATATCTACGGTAAGTGTATATATTTTTAAAATAACTTTTTTATTGTTCTTCAACTCTTTTTCAAATGAGAACCTTTGTTAAACAATTAAAAATATTGGGCACTGGCTATGTATGATTCATGTGAATAAATATTAAGATAAATACTACAAGTGATAAATATTTTCACAGTTCCATTTCAGACTGAGGCATGAAATATATTTAATGTTAACTTTAGCAGGATTTATGAGTTTTGGTGAAGGAAATACTGGAGTATCTCTTGGCCCTACTTTCAATAATAAGGGTACAGTATATATTGTGTTTTTTTGGTATTTACGATCCTTAAAAACTACAAGTGAAGAATGGGACAAATTGTAAAATATCTTCCCAAACTGATTTGCAGTTTTTAAGTGACAGTGAAAGCGACCTTGACCTATTTCTTTCTAAGAAGAGAATTCATCCAAGGGGACGTGGGGGAGATTGCAAAAAAGACCTCGCGGCAGCCATTGGAAAAAACTCGCGACTACAGCACTAAACAGATCGGACGTGTCTTGAACACTCGCTATTATACCATCATAAGATCAGACGTGTCTTACACACTAGCGATCATACCATCATAAGATCAGACGTGTCTTACACACTAGCGATCATACCATCATAAGATCAGACGTGTCTAACACACTCACGCATTCACTACAACTAGATGTCCATTATTTAATAGATGCATACTTTAGTAACCAGGGCCAAAGTGTGGAATAAATTAATCCTAATATTCAATTGTGATATTTAATTTATGTTATCTTCCATTTAAATCAAAACCAGTCTAATCGTTTATAGGGGACGTGAAACTACCTGGCGCCCGAACACAAAATACATATATATATTTAGATCTAACACTGTGATATAAACTGATGTAGCCTACGTGAATCAGGGTGATTTGGCTGTATACTGACCCGGTCAGGATCCGAACCCAAGGACTTGGGATGGATACAACCACGACCCGTTAGAAGACTCCCTGCCTTCCATTGTATTCATGGGTTCATCAACTGGCAATGACATTCTGACTGGAATTGACAGAACTTCTAATTCAACCTCAGGTGTTAAAATGAAAATATATTCTCAAAGATTCCGAGCTCCAGTTGAAATACGGTTGGGAGCTCAATACGATAATTATATCGATTTCTACTATACGTACGTCCATCCACGCTGGATTCATTCATCCCTCATCCTGGAGAACAAGCTCCGCACTGTAGAAACTTAACTTAGGAAATTAATAACTTTACAAAACAAATATGCAAATGGATCGAATCAAAACCTCCATAAAATAGACCTACTTTACCTAAATGACTCACCAGTTGGACATAAAAAGTTTCTAACATTCTACTGAGAAGGCTCTAAATAAGGTATGTCCATCCCAAATAAAAACTAGTTTTTATAGGAATTCACAATTTAGTATTTAAGCTACTGCAAACATTAAATAAACTCCTAATTAGCACTCAGATTAATAACCGGTCTTTACACGCTTTGTTGCGTTTGTAATATTTTTTGGGTTGTTGTAAGATATAGGCGAGACATTAAAAAGCTATTTATTTTTTAAAGATTGACTTTTAAAAAATTATCTAAAATTTTTATAGGATTAATAACATTGAAATATAATATATTTAAAGACTCCTTAACATTAATTCTTGCCTCAAGAAATCTTTATCATCTTAGCATATTTAAAAAGTATTTAATTGAATATTTTTTTTCAAAACTACACACATATTAAATAGTTTCCAATGTTTGTTTCTGTCAAGATAAAAATAAATTACACTTTGATACATTTTCGAGTTCTAGTGTAGTTGTTTGTTTAATATCCCTGTTAATCAGCTGTGAAATAGGCTTTTACGAAAGAGCTCTAGGAGAACTTTATTGGTGAAAGCTATTTTAAACGTCACTTAATCTAAGATGACTAAGTCAATTAATAGAAAATGTATGTTATAAAGAGGCGTAGACTTATAATATTCTCAACAGACACACATTAAAAAATAATTTTTATCTCAAAATCCTTAACCATATTAAAATACAGCTATTGTTATTTACTAAATATTAAGTTTTGTAAGTGCTTATGTATCATATTATAGTAAACAAGTAAAAATCGCGTCTTAGAATTTAGTTTCTTTTCTCCAAATATGTTGTATAAGAAACGTTGTAAATGTTCCAATAATGTTTAAATATATTTAAGCCTGTAATTTAATAATTAAAAATTGTTAAAGCATGGTTTTGAATTATTTATTAAGCGTGACTGCACATATATAGATCTGTATGTTTGGCATGAGGATTGATTAATTAAGTTCCATCCAGCCTCAAAGGTTATATTGTGTTTTTATTTATATAAATTAAACCTGATTATTTAAATTGGCTATAGTAAAAGTAGATTTACCAAAATATTAATTTTTAACGTTGTTCTTTTGTTTTGGATCCTTAACGCCTCCCTCTCGTGCCTTTAAAATACTTACAAACAGCATCTCTTTAAACTTGAATTGATTTTTTGTTTTAAACCTGTAGTTTGTTCATTCCAAAAACTATGACACAAACTTTTTTTTTGCACTACGTCTTATTACTTGTTCAGATTATACGCATATAGGCCTACTAATTACACTAATCACTAATGAGTGTTTAAGGATAAGGAATTTTGAATTTGGAGGAAGTGTAACGTTGAGGGATAGTGGAAAACTATTTTGCAAAAAAAACCCACCACCTTCAGTACACCCGAATGAGATTCGAACCCCAATCTACCTGTCACCAGCAGTATGATCTATTGCGCGAGTGATGCCTTAAGCCATGAGGCCACCGAAGCAGGTGAAACAATTTATTAAATCGTTTACAAATTACTGGTGTGCGAAGTTAAAGACCTTCAAAACGTTTCAGTGTGACCGACCTTACAATTCGGGCTGCCTAAACTTGAAAAACCTGATGATAAGTCATAAAGAAGTTAACGGTCGTATAAAAGAACTCCAGGAAACAAATATAAAAAAACAAATAATAACGCCTCAAGCAAGACGTTTCGCACCTGCTTACTGTGTGTCTCCTCGGATTGTGCACACGAAGCAAGGAATTTATTATACCAGTCCGCGTCCGAAATAAAATTACTCAAGTTTTATAGCTGGTTAAGTGTTTTATGCCCAATGAAAGTTATAAAACTGTGGTTAATGTCTCCGGTAACGTTTATACATGGCGTTTACTGAGCAATGAATCTGTTTTCCTAAGCATCTTGGCATCGTTCTGGTAAATTGGCGTGTATTATGACTACAGTGCCACCGTTTTCGGAGGCTTTTTATTTTGTTGCTGTTCAATGTGGCATTTTAATTAGTTTTATTTGTGGTATAGACAAAACCTAATGAAAATCTTTAGTTTATTATTTCAGTCGTGTCATTTTATTTTCCATTTCAAGTGATTTTACTTATGATGTTATGCTGAGTAAACTGAGAGTTTCTAAAAATATAAGCTGTATATGGAATTAATTAATTTAAACGGTAGTCTTTATCAATAACAAAATGTTTCAAAGCTACAAAATGACATTTCACAAGAAATAAAACTATCCAGTCCTAATAAATGATAAACTTAATTAAATAGTTAATAATCATCTAAAAGTATAACTATTACGTGTGACTTTGATTGGTAAATAGTATTCCTATAAAGGTTTTACGTTTTATGTAATTAAATTAAAAACCAGTTTAAATCCAACTCTTTCTTAGCTGTTAGTTTAAAATTAACTGTCGCACAAAAGTTTGCAAGCTCTTGTTAGTAAAAAAAAAGAAATACTTGATATGATTAAAACGCATTCTTTAATCCATAACCTATTGTGTGTGTGTTCCTACATACCTATCCAAGAATCCTCTGAGAGGCCTGTTTTATAACCTCTGAAAGCTAGAACATAAAACATCTTTCAATCAAATTAGTGACAAATGTCTTTTCAATGGAGACTTCTACGGTGAGAGTACAAAATAAAAACGGCAAATTAAAAATAATAGGCCATTTAGTTAAAAATCAAATAAATCTTCACTATGATAAACTATAAGTTTGTTTCATTGTTCAGGCATAATCTGATTTTTATGTTGTAGTTTTGTTGAAAATTATTTGATTAATGCGAGTTTTGTAATAAAAAAACTTGCTGGATTTTACTGATTACTGCTAATTAGAATTCACCTCACACTCACATAGGTGGTACGATGAACAAATGAGGCAAATTAAGTTTAGTTCGGTTTACTGGATCCGGTGACGGAGAGGTCTCTATTCGAATCTCACCCAAGTGTACTAAATACAGTTTTCCCCAAGTGATTTTCCTCACTTCCTCCACGCAACTCTGGTTACATTCCAACTTCCTCATACCTACCCCATTATCATAACTATATGTAGATGGATCGGATAAATAGTAAGACGCAGCACAAAACAAATTGATTCCTATTTTTGTAATATACTGAATTAATTGGATTATAAACGTGTATTAAAGTGGTGTAATGGTTAGTGAGCAGGTAAGCTATCTTTATTTATCTTTACCGCCTGTCTAGCTTATACGTACGCATATGTACTAACTACCCTAATGAGTTAGGGACGAAGAAGGATGAATTTAGAAGAAGTGTACCAGCATTTGCGTTGAGAGAAAGTGGAAAATTATTTTAGGGAAAATCACACTCGGTATACCCGAATCGGAATTCAAACTTGATATTCCTATCAATGGCAATCTAGTAGTCTATTGCGAGAGTGACACCGTAGACCATGCGGCCACCGAAGCAGGTAGTTAAGCTATTTACTGTTTTCGTAGGTTATTGTTAAGTTAAGGCGATTTTAGGCCTAATATATCCGGTTTGCTCCTAAGGAGTGCTTAAAAAGAGATTAGTATGCTTGTATTAATCATTGCATTTTTGTGAATATAAATTCATACCAATAATTGGTCTGAGTGTGTGTTGATATAGAAGTGTGTTTAGAAAGTTCACGCTAAATCCTATAACAAAAAAAACCGTTATAACTAGTATTGAGTTGGCTATAGCTACTAGATTTAAGTGCAATTAGCTCAGAGAATCGTATCATGAAAGTACCATACCAGAACTTTTAAAAGATCATGTCCACTTCTAATTGGATCATTTTTTTTATCAGTTTTTTTTTTCAACAATCCATCTCAAGTTGAAAGCGACTGGTTGTATAAAAGTGATATCTAGTCTACTTCTGTAAGTGCTTCTGAAAAGAAGATAAAACATAAGAGAGTCCAACCGTCACCACCAACTCTCCCCCACCCCTCTTTTCTCCCCGACCACCCCCACCTCATACCAATCATGTTTTATCTTCAAGAACCTAGGGCATAAAACCTGTTCCATTGGTCTCTTCTACGAGGAGAGCTCCAAAACTCTCTACCTGCGAGAGCGTTAATTTATTCCCCCCCTCCCCCCAATCGCTCTCCCCAAAAGCCCCTTTGCTCAATTTTCCCGACCTCACAGACATGTAATAGTGAATGAAAACTGTGTTGGGCCAGGCATTCGTGAGATTGGACCGCTTCTGTGAGGTCCGTGGATCACCAAGTTTAGTTTTAGTTATGTCAAACATAATATTGTGTAGCTACATATATTTTCTGTATATAGACCTAAGCATAGCTCCAAATAAGGTTGACTCTAAAGACTTAAATCAAGGGGGGCACTCCAAATATCTCGTCATTTGCACAGAAATATTATAAATCCCGTCCTTACCGAGATTAAAACTAGAAGGTAGGCTACGTACGTATCAATGCTTTTGACTATGCCTATGAATCTTCTAAAAAAACACAAAACTATACTATATGCTACAACTCAAAATTAAAAAAAAAAATATTATTGTGCTTTTTGGAAAAATAATTTTAACTAATAAGGCCTACATTTTAACATATGTGTTATGAACAGCCTATTTTAAAGGGCGTTTTTTTATCAATATATTTTCACACCAGAGTTACTAGCTCCTAAATATAAAGGATAGGGATACGGGATTCATGAATTTAAAGTAAGTGTACCCATATTAGTATAGGTATAGGATTTAAAAAAATACTAAGTGATAAATTACATGAGACAGACGTATCTTGGGTCAACCCAGTCGAAATTCAAACTTTGAACTCCCCAACACAACACCAACTATTGCAAGACTGATGCCTTAGATCATGTGGCCACCGCCTGTCTGTGTGTGTGTGTATTCATGGGGTAGGGATGAGGAGGGTAGTATAGAATGTGCACTTGCATGTGTGTAAAGGAAGGCTTATAAGTCTCGTGTTTTGGAATCACATGTCGGAAAATTACACCCAACTCTTTCGACAGTGAATTGATCCCTGGTCTTACGTCAGTAGCGATTGGTTGTAAGGTGGGATTAATGGTTCAAAAAACTTTAGTACTACTGTGAGTTCAATGACTCTGCTAAATTTTAATTAAGTAACCAAATTTTGAAGCTACCGTTGAACTTATCTTCTAGGACTGGTGTAAACTCGATACAAAATAGATTGATGAAACAGTTATTATACTATATCATGATTAACAGTCCAAAAATTGCTTCAAAAATATATAGCTAGAAACAAGAATTATATGTGTTTCAATAAATATACATTACAAATTAAATACTTTGTAGTTACAGCTTAACACATTATAATGTTTTTTTTTAACACAGCGTATTACTAGGTAAGGATGAGGATGATCGAGTTTAGAGGAAGTGTACCCACATTTGCGTGGAGTAAGAGTGGAAAACCTTGGCAGTTTATTCCAAAACATGAGTGATACCCTATACTATGTGGCCACCGATGTAGGTTTCACTCTAATTTTAGTTCTCAGTGTAAGCTAATATGTGGTTTGTTTACTTAAATGTGTGTCTTCTCGATTTCTCCCGACACTTAATTTTCCTAACATGTTTCAAATTTTAAAACATAATAAAAACTAAAACTACCATATTTAAACCCTATAAATACCTTTATAAGTCTACACAAATACAAGGACTTAATAAAAAGAGAAGAATATAGGGGGATGGGGGGACCTTCCAAGAACAAAGCCCATTTGCATTTTATTGGCGCCACCAATCTTAATTTTCTTCACTCAGCATGTGTCTAGACAGTTCAAGAGTACCCAGTCCAATACCAACACATTATTTTGAGGACACTTTAAAAATAGTCGAAAGTTATTGTAGAGTTGATTAATTTACTATCTTGGCGGGAATATTATAGATACGATGCTATAGATCCATAATTTATCATTTAACATTACAGGTAAGGTAAGGAAATAAAAACGATATAAACTTGTTTGGATAGTTAGGCCTAAGTCCTTTCACGATGTTAACGCCTTTAAGGCATTTCTTGTGCGACTCAATGGAACGTGCTCAGATAATATGAGACTTTATATGCTGATAAGGTAGACCTGATAAGACACTTATAATTTATTAAATTTATTATTTGGGTATTTTAAGAAGGATTTATAAATATAGATATAAACATAACAATACCTAAAAAGTAACAATTTAGAAAGGTACACGTAATACTAAACAAATGGTGTAAGGGATTGTAATATTGAATAAAATTAATTTAATATATACCAATATAAACATTTCCTGTGCAATTAATTGGGTGTGGACATGATTCTTGGAATGAATTTAGTCCTGAAAACCCCCGTCACACTGGAACGGCCACCCAATAGAAAATGTGTGCACCTTCAATTAGATTTTAAAAAATGTGTAAAAGTTATATGTTATTTATTTAAATTAAAACATGTTGCATTCATCGATATGATTTAATAACTTATAATCCAAAAGCGTATAGCCCGAACGAGTACGCGGTACTAAAACATAAACGTAGGCCATATTTTTCTTATTTAAATTTAGACCATACAAATTACTTCAATTTAATATATTTTTATTTAAAATTATTATTTTCATACATACAAACATAACTTATCACACCATTCCTTACGAGGTAAGCAAGAAACTGTGTATATTCCTCAAAAAACAATTCTTTAGCCAATCCATCCTCACTACTTTAACCACACTTCCCTATCCTTGTATAATCCTTTCGCTTAGACAACATCAAAACACCAAGTCATACATGCTCTTTTATTCTTATAACTCTTAATATTTCTCTTTTTTACAATCTCGTCTACAACATTAAGCCACGTCTTACATGGCCTATCTCTTCCTTTTGATCCACATATTCTACCTTCATATACGTGCATCGTCACTCGATCCACACTCATCCTCTCAACATGCCCAAACCAACGCTACACGCTTCTTTCACATCGACCTCTTGATTCCCTTTCAAACAGCAGCCCCTCAGTAACCATTCATTACATACATTCCACATACATTCAACTAATCCACGAGATGCATTTCCCACGTATGTATATTTCACCATCCATTCTTGCATTTTTACAGAAAATTCTGCCCAGATACACAAAACCATTCACTTGTTCTAACAGTTTTCCATTTAAACTAAGCTTACAATCATTTCCTGATCCATCCTTATCAAAAAAATATCACCTTATTTTTGTATACATTTATACGAAGATCCATTCTGCCTGTCGTCACATTCAAACGATTTAATGCATTCTGCCTGTTGTCAAATTCAAACGATTTAATGCATTCTGCAAGTCACTTTCATTCTAAGCCACTAATACGGCGTCATCTAAATATAGCAGCACTCCCATATTTGGGTTAAACTCTCCATTTGCACACCAAACGCGTCCTCACAAGCATCCCTGATTCACTTATCCATTAATACATTAAACTACCATGGGAACAAAACACAACCTTGTCTGACGCCCTGTTCAAGGACAAACCATTCGCTCAAAGTTCCATCCATCCTATTCACGGTTTACTTCCATCATACACCACTACAATTGTATTTATTAGCCATGCATCCACACCATACTGTCTTAAGAACATTGCATAATATACTCCTATTCATCCGATCGTACGCTTTCTCCAGATCAACAAATGCACAAAAATTCTTTCTTCCTTAATGCTATAATAAATTTCTCAATCGTTTGTTGCCATGCAAATATCTGGTCCATGAAACCTGGCATGCAACCACATTGCACACCCCAAATCTTGTCCTCAGTTTTTTCAAGCACCCTCTCAATTATTTACAAAAACTTTTATATCAAAAGCTAATCGTAGTTATATATTTTCGCCCAGCACTTTTTGAAATCTCAAGTCAATTTTAATTAGTTAATAAAACATTTTTATCAAAAGTTTATCATATTTGGATATTTTATCCTAATAATTTTTTTAATTTGAAGTCAATTTGCAATTATTTTCAAGTTTTTTCAATTTACCATTGCTTTCGATTTATTAAAAAGATAACAGGAAACATACAAAGTAACAATCGCCCTGCCCTATTTCTTTAGTTTCACGGGATTCAAAAAATTATAAAAACTAATTTAGTAGATACATGGTTTACTCAATAATATTCTACAAAATATAGCAGGATTTACTCAAAATATAGATTACTCTGCGTGAAGAGAAAAGGCAAGTAGGCCCTCATAGTGTCTATCGAAGTGAATGCGGAAACTAGTTCCAGAGGAAAGCTAGCTACCCCGGTTTATTTTATAGCTAGTTAAAGCGGCAAGGGTCTCCCCTCCCATATCATGCATTATTTATCAGCGCTCGGAGACACAAAAAACAAAACACGGCCCCAACAAAGTTCCAGTGTTGTGAGATGCCACGAAAATTCGGTAACATTGACTGATAAAGCTTAGGTTTGTTTATCTACTTATTTTAATAGATTTTACAGACACTTTAATACCAAACCGGTT
Source organism: Timema bartmani (assembly GCA_902151455.1). NCBI lineage: Eukaryota > Metazoa > Arthropoda > Insecta > Phasmatodea > Timematidae > Timema > Timema bartmani. Next base: position 267,747 of record CABFWB010000007.1, read on the forward strand.
TTCCTCGCGACTAAGATAAAGATTCTGTTGGGGCCGAGACGCTAACCTAATAGAGTCCAATTTTCATAGAAGGGCCTTATCTTGACAGATAGAAAAAAATTCTAGATCTACTTTCACGTATTATTATGTCAAGTCATAACTGCAGCTTTCACTTATGATAGATATAATCAATACATGTAAGATAACACTAATAATTTTATACAGTGTTATCACTCAAGGCTGAAAAACCTCCGATGTGTTTTTTTTCTTCTAAAAGGCACTTTGTATGATAACATTTTCTAAGTGAAGCTGTATTTTAAAATATACGAGCAGCTCAGGAAAGTTCCTTCCATTAAGGGTGTTAGAGAGAGTTTGTCGGCAATCAACTTTTTTTTAAATAATATTTTATGGGAACTTACTTAACATTTTGCAATGTTATGGAAAACAATTTAACGTATATGTTGAGGACCATTGATATTTGACTAATAATTCACTAAGAAAAACTCCGGATTTTGTATATAATCAAATGTATGATAAATAACAATGGGAGAAAAGTATGTACTCAGGGTGAATTTCAAGGAGACCACCTTCTTGCATCAGTAAATACTCGTAAAGGTCAATTTTTATATTTTGCAACAGCAGTTTAGTAATATGTATGCTAAACATACCAAGTAATAATAATTTCAATTTTCATCACTAAAAAAAATTAAGATTATACAGGAATTATGCTTCAAAGCATTTTAAATCTCAAAAATATTCAAGGAGAAAGATAGCGTAATTTCAGAATACGATAGTTTCTTTCGACTGCAATTTATTGAGATTTAAAAAATCAGTTTTAATTATGTTTTTAATTTTCAGATAAAAGCATTTAATTTGAAGATTAATATAGCAAGTTATCACTCTTTCAATAGCAAAGCCACATTACTGTGAGTATGCATAAAAATGTTGTCGAGGTCTCTAAAAAAATCTTGAAGCTGTAGACTAGCACAAAAACCACAACACATCTGAAATTACGCTGAGCTTTAACATTGTTGTTTTTGTTGTTGTTGTTATTATTATTATTATTATTATTATTATTATTATTATTATTATTATTACTATTACTATTAACAGTTTAGAAAACATTCTAGAGTAGTTTAAAGTAAGGAGTAGTAATAATTAAAGTTAAGACTTAGATAGAATGCTCTGGAAATAACAATAACAAAAAAGTGATTTTATGAATTAGGCAGTTTCAAAATTTCTAGCTGTATTAAATAACATTAAAATTCAAAAATTTGTATTATAATTTGCTTCTAATGAACAACAAATTGTCAGATATGAAAATTTTCAAAAATTAATATAGCATCATCAACTGAACTAAAGCATAAGTTGACGACAAGTCTAAAATACAAGTATTACATGTTAAAAATATGTACAAAACACTTGTCGTCCACTTGTGTTTTAGTTCAGTTGATGATGCTATATTAATTTATTGAAAATTTTATATCTGACAATTTACTGATAAATAATTAAAAGCAAATTATAATCAATCTTTTTTAATTTTAATGTCACTTAATACATCTGACAATTTTGAAAGTGCCTAATTCATTAAATCACATTTTTAAATATTTTTTATTGCTATTTTCAGAGCATTCTATCTAAGCCTTAACTTTAATTATTATTATTACTAAATAATAAAAGTTAAGATGCTACGGTTTAATATTGGTATTTATAGCCCCGTGATCGAGCGCCAATTAAAATGATAAGGGGTTTTACGATGATGACGACGCTAGCATGCCTTACTGCGCACTCACGCGGGCGATCCGATTACTTCCAATTTTTATTTTAGTAAAAATAAATAAGACTTTCAATGTTGCACACGATTTATTCAGATGATTTCACTTTCGGCACTGAAGATATGATTTTAAGTGATACAGTTTTTGTTAAAATTAAAATTGTTTTTCTGTGGTTTTACTCTTTAACATATTCTGTGTACTCATATGGATTTAAATTAGTGGCACTCTCATTTTACAATCACTATGTAGATTTTAGTCACCAGCACTGATATGTTATATTACACTGTTCTGTATATATTATGCACTGGCACTGTAATTTTAACATCACTCTGTAGTTTTAGTTACCGGAACTGTGTTATTGTGTGTTGGCACTGTAATGTGATATCAGTCGTTCTCTAAATTTATGCTACCGGAACTGTGTTTATTCATACGCACAAGCGGCTTATATATGACCTACCCCTTGCTTCTTGGACCCCTTGTCTACAGTGCCAAAACTAACTAATAGAAAGACTCCTGGCGATTTCATGTTAAGAAGACTGGCTTCCCATTGGGTAGAGGGAGCCAGCGTCATAAAATCTGTCTAATACAACGGAGTTGATATTTTAGAGGGAAAAAAGGTGAAAAAACGTAGTATATTGACATTACTTCTAAAAGCGCATGATTCTTCATGGATGAAGTATTAAAAGCAAATTTTACATACATTACTTTTAAGAAAAATACACTTCATCCATGACTTTTTGAATATATTAGGGGGGTCCAAAACAGTATCATTACAAAGTCACTAATAATATCACCAAAATTGTGTCTCTAAATTACCAGCCGTTGTCAGTTTACCTCCCAATCTCTCAGTTATTGAGTTCACGGGTCTCCTATATCATGGTCCACTAACATGTCAAGCTCTGGAACACCCAATCTCGGAGCCCACCTCATGCAAGAGCTGCTATTGTGTTAAGCCGTGCCCGAACGGGGATCAAGAGAAGATAACACTTATCAGTTGATTACTTGGTGAGCTAACCGTCGTAGAATAATGGTGGGTGGTTGAGGATACCCCTATCTCAACCCTCCTTACTCTACGTACCTCCCTCCACAACCCCTTTTACACCCTTTATTCTAATCTCAGTCACCGTCTTGCTCGTCTTTAATGTCATATAATAATCTATTCCGAATTTCTGCTTTCAATTTCGTTTCTTCTTTCCTCACGCCGTCTCCTTCCCATCCTAAGCCATTAATTTCTCACTAATTTACCTTTCATTTTTAGTCGTATGGTGGTTATTTGTTCTGTTCTCATCTTTTACATATTTTGTAGTATTTGTTATGAATATGAACATTTAAATATTCAAGCATTTGTACGACACCATAGCTCAGTCGGTAGCGTGTGTGTATACTGAAACTAGAGTCCCTTGTTTGACTCTCAGCAAGGCCGAAAAATGTATCATTAGTTGTTTTCCCTATCAAAGTGCTGAATTCACGGCCGAATGGTTGGCTATTTTTGTGTGTGTCTATTATAGATTTAAACTAGTTTATTAGTCATGTGCATGTTAAATACTTCAAATCAAAAACAATCAACCACCGGTAGGAAAGGTAACAAACCCGGTCGTACCGTGGACGGGTGGGACTGTTTTGTCCTCAACCACCCCTTATCCCTATAAAATTATTATCAACGTATTTTTTTGTATTATTCCGTAATTCCTACGTGTGTCATTTTGTAGTCTTCTAAAATTAATAGCAGCTACAAATCCGATTATGATTAAAAACAGCAGCTTTAAATTACTCCAGGTGTGTGTCAATGTTAAGAAATATTACTTGCCCTTTTTGTTGGGAGGACTTTAGCTCTAGCCACAGAAATCTGAATACATACCCTTTATAACACCCCAGTCCCTTTCCCACCCCTCCAGCACCCCCCACCACCACACAAAAACCTCGGCGACTGGAGTAAATACAATAGTTTTACATTTTAATACTTTTTCTGAGAGTTAATACATTTTTATAGCTCAATAGAGGTTACAGTATTTTTCCCAAATTACTATTGTCAGAATTCCATTTTTAAATTAAATTATATTTTATTTTATTTTTATCAATGGAGAGGTATTTTTTACAAATCTATTAGATAGTTGGTTAAAAGTAAAATAACTGCTAATTACAGTGAAAGTTACAATTACTTGGGCGAACACGAGATAAAATACCATCTAGAAGTGGAATCTAATTACCAGCAAGGGACGAATTTAATTTCCTTTTGTGATACCACTGGAACTAACCTGGCCAGTTTCCGTTGCATGCGTCTCTTGCAAGTCATTCACGGCTTGTCACACAACCTAATTAGCCTACTCCTGAATCTATAATTAGGCCTATTCAACTTTTATCTAACTCACCACAGTAGCTAAGTATATTTAAAATCAATTCCATTACTAACGGTCTTACACAATCATAGGTTTACTATCTGCACGGAAAAATGGAGGTAATTAATGATGTTAGATAAAATTGTAAATAATTTACATTTTAGGATTTAACTATAGGCTGTTTATGGCAATAGAATGGACTGCCAATGACGGGGAGACCAGGGTTCAAATCCTGATTGAGTGTCCTAAAGATAGTTTTATCTAAATGGTTTTACGCTCTATCTACATGAAAATGAGGGTACACTTAGGGTTCAACAACGTTAATCTCTAACATTATCGTAGTTAGTAAATAATACGTACAAGCTTCGGTGGTCACGTGGTCTAACGCGCTAATCTCGTGTTGGACTAGACTCCCGAAGACAGGGATATCTGGGTTCAACCCCGGAGGGGTGCACCGAGGGTGATTTTCCTAAATAGTCTTCCACTCTAACTCCACGCAAGTGATGGTGCCTTTCCTCTAAATTAAATCCTTAACCCATTAGTATAATTAGTACATAGGCGTATAACCCGTAACCAGTGATGCTCAAGAAAAATTAAAATACGTATAGGCCCAGTTTGTAGGCTATAGGTAAGAAGATGTGGTGCTGAAAAAATAAATGATACGGAACTCCGCACGGACTTCTCGCTCTCTTGCTCAAAAATGGAGATATTTACTCAAAACTCGTAATATATGTGAAACGAAATAATATACACTAGCAAACCCAAGCATAAATTGCACTATACTTAAGTAAAACATTTTTTGAGTCCCGGTTTTAAATTTTATAATTTTATTTTTAGAAAATGTCCTCATTTGTATGTTTGGACCAATAAAAATGATTGATGTTGGGTCCACAAGGGTCAGCACTTCCGTGTTAAAATTTCGACTTCAGGTTAAAAATTTTGAGATTTTATTAGGTGTTGTACATCTTCATGTCAACGTATTGTTACTTACTAAATTCCTCATTTATAAATTTTGACCAATGAAAATGTATATATTGACTATTGAAACTAAAATGGAGGTGGATCATTGTTGTACAAACATTTCTGCCAGGAGGTTAAAGGGGAAAAAAAAAACTTTTTGAGATACTTACTTATGTTTAATTACTCGATGGCACTGGAGAATGATTGCGTTAAAACTTAAGTAGTATCTCTTTACAACTAAAGCTCACAAAATTGTATTAATATATTTTCCAAATAAACTATTTGTATTATAAATAGACATACATATTTTCAATGATAAGTATTTCATTTATCAAAGATTTACGGAGATATGATAAATAATATTAGTTTACTTTTCAGACCGGAACCCTTAAAGTCATTTCGCCGAAATATTGAGGGTAGCCATTTTGTTTATAATATTTATATATGTTCATAAATGAAATTTAATCAAAATCATCAAAGCCTATTTTGAGTAAATCGATTTTTTCTCTTTTTGCCCTTCAGTGAACTACCCTTGATTTTAGGGTTGGATATCCAAATCCGAAAACGCCTCGGGGAAACCTTACGAAAACCCTAGATACCAAGTTTCAGCCCTATCGGTAAAATAGTTTAAGCTCTAGTCCGAGGTACAGACAGACGGAAATTCAAAAACAACTTTTTTGGATTCTAGGTGTTATGTAACGTCAACATTCATCAAAATCTCGAGCTAGGTTTTTTTTGAAGATCAAAATACTTTCTCTACCTGTAAGATAGCAAGAAAGTAAAAATTGCAGGCGAAGGTGTCCTATTATCAACAAATATTATAATCTCAGTAATAAGCAAACGAAAAAGAAAATATTACGGCTTGATACAACTTATAAAAGCTATGAAGTAAAATAAAATCAAACCATATTAGTAGAATATTAAAAGCTTAAAATTTCTTATAGACTAGCAAGAAAACTATTTAGAGCAATATTCTAATAATTTTATAAAAATTTAACTTGACTTTATTATTAGCTTTAAAAAGGCATTTAAAGGGTTTTAGAGATGTGAACGGATACATCGAAAAGGAAAAGGCTTTACCAACTCCTCCAGTTTGAACAAATACATGTTTTTTTTAGCAGCGAGTCTTACTACCCATTTGGGTTTTACGCTTCTATACTTATTACGCTAATAGTTTTATACAGTAGGAAGGTTATATTTAGAAGACGTATTCCCGCATTTGAATGAAGGAAGAGTGGAAAACCATTTTGGAAAAACACCCTCAGTAAACACGATAGAGATTCGAACCTCAATCTACCCGTCATTGGAAGTCTAGTCTAACACGAGAGTAGCGCGTTAGACCATGCGGCCACCAAAGCGGGTAATAAATTTTCTTAATTTTAAGTATACAATAGTAGGGCCCAAAACTTAGGCCTACTTAGGAAATTCCTCATATTAAAATAAAACCCATTTCAAATAGCCTAAAACATATAAACATAACCTCAAGAAATAAGTAGGCCCAAATAATAAAAGAGAAAGCAAACTGGCGGTATTAAACTCTCTAATTATCACCTTCATTTAATTGCCATGAAGCTGGCGAAACAGTGGACCGGAAAGTACTATCTTAAAACCTTTATCATCGTCGTAAAGGAAATCAACCATATTCTGAGAGCAAACAGACATAAACAAGTTAGGTAGAACAAACACACCTGGAAGAAATAGTTTCTTCCCAGAGCCTTCGGGTGGGAGTGTAGGGGAAGCGAGACAAGGCCAGTGTTTCTGTAGTTTTTATAGCAAAACTTTTTTTCCGTTAAAATAGATAAAATGACCTATTTAGAACTTAATTTTCCATACATGGTGAGATTAACAGTTGTCGAATATGTGTCAAGAGTATAGTGGCATTAGATGAGAAATTTCTTAAGTGAATAGAAAAATTTTTCATTAAATTCATGGACACCCTTGACAGATATTCAAAAAATCTTGATGTCACACCATGCGAAGAAAATTTAACTCTATGTTTTTTACTGAATCAATATTTGATCTCTTTTGACTAAAAAAGTTTTGACATAAAAACTGCAAAAACACTGGCCTTGTCCCGCGTCCCCTACACTCTCACCTTAACTTGAAAAGGTAGCCTCACCAAATAAAAAAAACTTCAAACATATAAACTCCAAGGTGAATAGTAAGTCTAGGCCAATAATTCTGTAATAGTTGATGCTAGTGACATTACGTTTAATAATATTTAAATTATATTAAACAAAGGATATTATTAATAGATTATATTAAATGGTTACTTTTTGAGCCCATGTGGTTAGAGCTGTGACGTATAAGTCTTAGGGGTTCTGGTTTTTATTCTAATTGATACATATAACAATTTAGTATTGTTTGTTGGTTTGTCTATGATACTATGGAAATAGGTATGTTTATGGTAGGCCTAAACAAGCTAGTTACTCAAATAACATAAATATAAATACGATCAATAATCATCTTTGCCCTGTTGAAATGGTGTAGGTTTGTAAAAATAAAACGGACAACATTCTAGTCAAAGATTTGGCAACGTTGCGTGACGAAGAACAACTTAACAAGAACATTAAGAAAGGTAGGTAAAAAAAACACACACACAAACAGACCGAAAGAAAGAGATGTTCATTTGAAAACTTTTCCACCCCTTCGACCTAGAGTGAGCCAGCCAGGCAGCCGACGACCCCTCTCCGAAACCCCTGGTGGTGACTGGCCTGGTCTTTCAACCCCTGGGTCCTGCCTCCCTTCTGCAGCCTACACCCCCCCCTAACATCCACCCAGCCACCCCGCTGGGCACGTTTCCACCCCTACATCAGCTGAGAGAGCAGACAGAGAGGTAGTGTCTTCATTTGGCCGCCATCACCCCTATCAGCTGATCTACTGCTACTCCGTAACGGTACCAACAAAAACACGATGATACGACGTCCATTTGAGGTACCACTCACAGCGTACTCAGCGAGTATTGATGTTGTCTAGACCCCGTACTCAAGTGTAACTGCATTTGTGTTGAGTGAAAATGGGGAACCATTTATTTAAAAAAAATCACTATGTACACTTGGACGGGATTAGAACCTCGATCAACCAGCCGGAGACAAATCAGAAAAGACAACAAGTTGATGCGTTCTATTTTTGGGATGCCCTTTCGGACTTTTAGCCCCTTATTCTAATTTATCTACCTGCACCAGTGGTCAAGTGGTCTAAGGCTTGAGGCTCATATGTTAATCAAATTGCCATGGACAGGGGCGGTTAAGGTTCGAATCTCATCCGAGTGTCCTTAGAAAAAAAGGGGTGAGGTATGTGGGTGCCACATGTTTGATCTATCGCTACGATTTGCCTGTCACCTCTAGATTCTAAAACTTTTCTCCATAAATTAAGTAGTAAAATAGCCTTCAATCTGGGGGAATAAGTATTTAGATCTTTTAAATTCACCTTCTTTACCCTCTTCCAATATATTTTTGGGAAGAGAGTAATGGCTCTAGAAGCTTAACACTGAAATATTTGGCGTAGATGCGGTTCACACTCTAAGTTATGAATTCATTTCATTTTAATCTTTACCTCTTTTCAACCTTCAGTTTGAAGGACGTTGAAGCTTGTAATTTGCAGCCATCAAGATCGCAATGTGAAGGGAAAAAAACACATCGCTCTATGGGAGGCTACACACGCTGTCTATTGTGTGCGTGATAAGAGTTGAAACATTGTATAAAAGTAAACAAACCTGTATATAGAGGATTACACATGCTGTCTACTATGTGCGTGATAAAAGTTGGAACATTGTGTAAGAACAAACAAACCTGTATATAGAGGACTACAATCTATTGTGTGCGTGATAAAAGTTGAAACATTGTGTAAGAATAAACATACCTGTATATAGAGGACTACACCTGCTGTCTACTGTGTGCGTGATACAAGTTGGAACATTGTGTAAGAATAAACAAACCTGTATATAGAGGACTACACATGCTGTCTACTGTGTGCGTGATAAAAGTTGGAACATTGTGTAAGAACAAACAAACCTGTATACAGAGGACTACACCTGCTGTCTATTGTGTGCGTGATAAAAGTTGGAACATTGTGTAAGAACAAACAAACCTGTATACAGAAGACTACACCTGCTGTCTATTGTGTGCGTGATAAAAGTTGGAGCATTGTGTAAGAATAAACTAACCTGTATATAGAGGACTACATATGCTGTCTACTGTGTGCGTGATAAAAGTTGAAACATTGTGTAAGAATAAACATACCTGTATATAGAGGACTACACATGCTGCCTACTGTGTGCGTGATAAAAGTTGAAACATTGTATAAGAATAAACAAACCTGTACATGGAGGACTACACATGCTGCCTACTGTGTGCGTGATAAAAGTTGGAACATTGTGTAAGAATAAACATACCTGTATATAGAGGACTACACATGCTGCCTACTGTGTGCGTGATAAAAGTTGGAACATTGTATAAGAATAAACAAACCTGTATATAGAGGACTACACATGCTGCCTACTGTGTGCGTGATAAAAGTTGGCACATTGTGTAAGAATAAACATACCTGTATATAGAGGACTACATATGCTGTTTACTGTATGCGTGAATAGAGTTGGAACAGTGTAAGGGAAAATACAGCTCTATAAAGGAGACTACAGTAGCTAACTAACCTGTGCATGGTAGGAGATGATACATCATTTAAATACTGTAGAAAATAGTTATGTGACATAATTCAAAACTTTTATGGATACCGGTATATTTACTATCAATATTATTAATGGCTTATATCTCTATATCCAAGGAGTTTGGACTGGAAAAGTAGTTTAGAAGAATTGAAATAACGTGTACCTAGAATATTTAAACCACAATAATAAATCGCTTGTGAAAAACCAGTGCACCCGGTTAAAGATTCACCGGCAATTCAGTGTTTGCGAGCTTGACACCATAGACCACGTTACTAATGGCGTATCATCACTTTATCTTTCTATGTAGGCCTGTTGTGTCTAACATTTAATATTAATGTGTGTGCACCTGCCATAAATCAAACCCAAATGTTCTAAAGCGTTAAACCAATTAGATTTCGACAGACTTAAGTATATTTTATAGTGATAAACGGTTTCAGACCTTAATCTACATCTAAAAACATTGAATAGTTTTTAATGTTTTTTTTTAAAATTATAACTTACATGTTTAAGAACAAAGCTAGTCTTTTGTTCTATACACGTTCAAATTTATAAATTATAATCTAGCTCAACCTTAAGAGTCACACACATTCAATGGCACCAATAATTTAATATGCAGGTAGCTCAATCCCAAATAAACAACTATTTCAAGAGTAGGCTGGGGTTTTAAATGATAAATATATCTTCTAAATCCAATTTCCTCAGCTGAATACTACATCCAACCATTACTAAACAAAACATTTTCTTCCTTTGATGGCACTGATCTACCCTGTTTTTGTCACCTGACAACCCTTCCTTTCCTAGTCTTTCTCCCTACAGAAGGTTCAAAGCCATCCAAATTAAAACCAACCTATAAATAACGACCTGCGATCACCCACAACCTTCATCCCAACTGTCGTGACCATTCGACTCAAATTTACTTAGTGCCCTCATCATCGACCCGATAGTAACATTCCGCATCAGTTGGCAGCCCTTACCAGTCCACCACGTGCTACCCGTGTCCGACTCATTTGCTATTCCCCTGGTCATGTCGACTCCAACCATCCCAACACACACACAGACAGACCCCCGAAATACTCATCAAAACGTCCCTAAAACAACACTAGCGGAATTTTAAATAGATACTTCTGTGCTCCTCTTTCCCCCTCCCCCTCAGTAAATCCCATATCCCAGTGACCCCTCCCCCCACTCTTATGCCCCCCTAAAATGGTACTCAACCCCACCCACTCTAACAAACCAGCACGTTTTCGACAGCTGGACGAATTTATAGTCGTGCAAAAATACGGTATAAATCATCCTTTCAAGCCCACGCACGGGGTTTTCACAAGTACTTCCCGGTTATATCAATTACATAGGCATAGAGTTGATTCTAACAGTTTCCCAAGGTGTGTTAACCCCAACTTATCCATGGCTGAGTGGTGAGGGTAGCCAACAGTAAGTCGCTGAGGTCGTTTTGATACAAGTTGGGGGCTTAGGGCCAGTTTCATAGTCAGATTTAGAACGCCTAAAGTGCGAGTCGATACTAAATACAGGACGACACCTACCTAGACCAAAATGGAATGGGCCAGTTTCGTATATAAACTGGCCTATTCCATTCAATTTCAGGTAGGCGACGTCTTGTATTTAGTATAGCGCCGCACTTGAGGCGTACTAAATCTGACTATGAAACTGGCCCTTAGTCTTTTAACGTTAGCTCATCCTTTAGGTCTCTACTAGAGGTGTTAGAGTTTTCAAGAAAGGCCTCGTATGTTGTTCCCTCCAATAAGTATCAAAACTTGCCTTTTAAAGCTAATAAAATAACAATATCTTACCTACTTAATTGTGTGTGTGTGGCTAGTAGGGGTTTGCGAAGCTCCAAAATGTTGAAGTTGAAATTCAAATTTCCTTCTCCCACTAGCAATGAACTTTGCATCTTAGACACGTTTCGAAGGGAAGAACAGAACCTCAATATATTGTGAACAGACGTGAAATATCTCACTAAATATGACATGTAATATTTTTTGGAAAATATGCTAAACCGGATTTTAACACCGACTAGTGGTTAAATGACGTCAATAACAAACTTTACTTACTAAATAAATAATGGGATGACATTGAATTGAGTCCCAAACTACTTGTTTTGTTTACCTTTTCATTTATTTGAATTGGGTCCAGGTTGTTTTAAACAGTTGTTTGAATTGGGTTCAGGGTAAAACCTCAATTGTTCTGCTAAGAATAACTCTTTTAGTAAGTATATATAGAACATCATGGAGTGCATGTAGAACGATAGACAATAAACGCTGTGTCATTAATGCTTCTAAGTTCCGTTTTCACCAAATACTTGAGGACAGAGTAGGCCTACAACGGTGGACTTGTGCAAGAGCTCCTATGTTTTTTAAAAATTGTAGCTGATTATGTTATTTTAGCTAGCTGCAATGAACACAACCATGAAAAAGAGGACGAAAAAGTGCTTAGTAGACAAAAATTATTACCTTTGTAAAAAGGAAAGCAGTTGAGGATATTTACTTTCAACCACCACAAATTTCACATTCTGAATTAATAAACGATGACATATCTCAACTAACTGTAGCTTAAAGCTATTGTGCTTCTTTATAGCCACAGAACCACCTCAATGTGCTTAGTGTTAGGTTTATCTAATGTTCAGTTAGTTTTGTAAGTCATATATTAATTTAATCCATTTGTTAATATGTATGCGAGTTCCAAAGACATATGAATAGCCTAATGAATGACAAATCCAAGGTGATTTATTTAAGCCCACACGTATATAGTGTGCCTACTTGCCTACGAGACAAGAGCTTTGTTTCTGAAATAGGGCGTCGTTGTTGAAATGTAAGGCCAACTTCTTAAATATAATCAGAAAAAAAAATCAATGAGACAACAAATAATGTCGAAAACGTGACCGGCCTTCCTGATGACAAACAGGAGGCCTTAAGAATTTATGATACCCTAATAAATACTGATTTGTCATTTATTGATTTATTGGTGCCTAACATATTTTTCGAGTTTGGTTTTAATTTGTGAATTTGATGTGCCCATATTTTCATACATGACGTGAAAAATAGAATAATATTCTGAAAGAAAGAACCCCTTTGGAAAAAAAAAACTTTTACTTTTTGTAGTCAGCGTTGCTATATATTATTATTGTTATTTTATAGGTATGAATATTATCTATCTAGTGTGACAGATTAAGATCATGTGATCTGAAGTATGAACATATTAAATAAGTTGTATTAAATTTAGTAATTTTTATTACTATCAGATTTATATTATGGTAATATTAACCGAGTAAATCACAGGCCAAACATAAAAATTGATAGGAAACTTTCAACCTGAATAATGAGTTAACCTTTCATATAAATAATATATTTTATTAATGAACTAGAATCAAATCACTAAGAATGTGACTTCCCTTTATATTAAATTAAGCTTTTTATTTGGGATCACATTATCCACTTGCTGATAAATTCACCAATAATATAAACAAACTACCAAAGTTCAGTAGATTTGCCGACTTAATTTATGTAGAAAGACTCTAATTAAGATAAGTTACTTTATCAACAATATTCTTTATCCCAAGTTAACGACTATTTAAATCAAAAGGGTTGGACATAAAGACAATCCGTCTCTTATTTATATTTAGTAGTCTGGGTTCAAATCCTACCGGACACGAAAATTGGTTAAGTTAACTGTTTTTATGTTAATCTCCAAGTGAATATTTTAAGTTACTCTAACGAGTTGGGATGGTTAAGATAGAATTTAGATGAAGTGTATCAGCATTCACATATAGGGAGAGTGGAAAAATATGTTGGAAAAACACCTTTGTACACCCGTCCGGGATTAGAGCACCGACATTCCTGTCACCAGCAGTCTAATCTAACACGAGAATGACGCCTTATACTATACGTCCGACGAAGCAGGCAAGTAAATATTGATACAACTCTCCTAGCCCTATTTCTTACCTTTCATACAGAAATTCAACCCCCCCCCCCTTACAAAAATAATGCCTATACAAACAGTTATCAGCTCACTCAAATATAATCGTCCACTTACTGAAGTGAGGTTACAGAATTTGTCTACCATTAGAGGACTAAAATTTTATCATTCATGAAACTGGTGTTCCCTTCTTTTGTCACGGTGACGAAATGATGAATGGAGGACTGCGTGCTGTGTCTGTTCAACAGTTAAATTAGTTTGAAGTCGTGGTTACTTTGACTAATTTGGTGAAAAGGTGTTATATAAAAACATCTAGTGACAATCTTCTTTAACTTCAAGATAAATACAACAAACAGCTATATCCAACGGCCGGGTTTACTGTAGACGCTCTTTTCCTTATATGATTCGCCATATCCTCTACACGAAAAGGGCGGTATATTTCCTCTAAATTCTGCCTTCCTAATCCTTACTCTACGATTAATTAAACACGTAAAGTAGTGCGTATTTCATGGACGGGTAGTAAGACGTTGTGAAAAATAAAATCAAAAAACGATAAGCGCCACCGTGCTCCGCACGTGACAGAAAGATAAGCCAGGAAAGTACGAACATATAGGATTAAACCTGATGCCTGGAGTGCGTGCATGCGTGCGTGTGTAATTGGCATCGCGTCAAAAACGAGACAGTCCTCGTAAATCACGAGAACAAGTAGTGGAGGGGGCTAGTGGGGACTACATATCCTCCCACATACTGATCACACACACACACACCCACACACACACAACAATGAACCCCCTGCCACGTACAATGGATACAAGCCCTGAAATATTCAAAACTATCACTCTCAGTCCACACACACACACTACCTACTTCACGATTCGATGCGTCAATTCAAGAGGATCCACTTGAAATTATTTTTATCAGTTCAACGATCTTGACGGCGAGGGATATCAAAAGGTTGACCGAGTTTCCCCCC
>CABFWB010000007.1:308049-325372 GCA_902151455.1 Timema bartmani
ATATATATATATATATATATAAGATCGATCAACGAACGTACCAGTTATTTGAACATATGCCAAGAGAGAAAAAATGCCACTTTATATTTACCAAAGCGATATCCATCTTTCCCCCCAAAAAACATGGCGTCTAAAACCGCAAGATTATTACACATACATAGCTATGTAAACTACACAAACTATGATGAGCACATATTTTTACACATAAAAACTACACTATTCGAAGACGTAAAATAATGATCCAAACGACGACCACCACAGATTCGGAGCGGCCATTTCTTCAACGGAAAGCTTCTCTGCAGCAGCCAAACGAAGGAAGATTCTTCAGAACTACACCAGTCTCGTCCAAACTTTCAGCTTCAACTGAGGGTAGCATGGTCGGGGCTAAATAAATACAGCCTATTATTACCGAACAACCATAGCAAGAGGGGTGTAGAGAAGAAAAGGTTGAAAGGGGGATTTTTTTTTTCCCCCTGTTCTCTCACCACACACTGTTGAAAAGAAGAAGTCATAATGGCTGACCGAAGTTTTTTGAGGCCATTTAGGGACGAGGGGAGGGACTGGGGAAGATGGGTGTGTGGAGGTATACTGACCTAACAAATCTTATATCAAGGGCAATATAAGTTGCCTTTAGGCTTAAAGCTGTAAACTTAAAGTATGGATTGGGAGATTTACCTCAAGGTTATTTTTTGAGTTTCACGTATTTCTATCCATTCGGAATATCCACAAATTTACACAAAAAACAGGTTAGGGATTAGGAAGTTTGAATTTATAGGAAATGTTCCATCATTTGCATGGATGGTGGATGGGAAACAATTTAGGAAAAAAATACCCTCAGTAGATAAGATTCAAACCTCGATCTCTCTGTTGTTGCCAGTCCAGCCTATCGCAAGATTCGCCTTAACCCTTGCAAACACTGACGCACATCACCACATTTTAAAGTAAAAACACTGCTATTATCTTAAAAAATATCCAAAGTAATATAAGAGTATTAAATTATGTTAATTTCAATCTCAAAGCACATATTTAGTAAATTGCTTAACTTGGATAATTTTGGTTTGTTTAAACATTTCAAAAATTTATCTTAGTTAGCAATTATGCTTAGATGTATACAATATTAATCGTAGTCTTGCTAGAATTTTTTTTAAAGGTATAAAAATCTATTGCAATAAACGTTTTTGAATTTATATCAACTGGCCTAATCAAGAAAAATAATCCGATCAAAACTTTGTCCTGACTATTCACTCTTTATGGCAAAATCAACATTAAGAAGAGTAGAATGATCAGTCGCACACTCATGAGAGGGAAGTGAGGGGTTGAAATGTGGGAATCCTCGAAAGCATTCCATGACAATGACCTGAAGGCTCATCGTCGTGACCAACTAATACTTGCACAACGCCAGAGAGGTAGACTGGCGCTCTCGAATCAGGGGGGTGGGATTCGGTTCTGTCAGGTGCACTGGGAGAGTGGTTTATCACACAATTATTAATGTGTTTTTCCCAAACTATTTCCACTCTAATAATGGTGAACTAATTTTAAAATAGATTTACTCATCCGTACACCAAATTTTATGCCATAAATTATTTTGAAAATAAAGAGTTTATTATTAATAGTAATAGATTATATAGCCTTTTGTTAAATGCAAAAAAACAAACAAAAAAACATTGTATTTTTTGCACCGCGTATAACTTATTGTTCAGGTTATACACGTAATAACTAGTTACGCTAGTGAGGAAGGTTGAATTTAGAGGAAATGTATGAGCATTTGTGTAGAGGGAAAGTGAAAAACCACCCTCAGTACACCAGATTGGGATTCAAAACTCAATCTCCCTGTCATCGTTAGTCTAGTCCAACACAAGATTGACGCCTTAAGCCATGCGGCCACAGAATCAGTTAACCTCATTATTAAATAAATAAGTTTTTGCATATACATCTATGCATAAATATATGAATTAGAGTTATATTTATATGTAAACATTTACATATATTTAAATATATAGGAATATAACCACAAGTCTGCATGATATATGATTAAGTATACATATAATGTTTATATAGGCCTGCCTGTATATGCATATTTATGGATATATTATTTGGCTATAAAATCACACATAAAAGTATGTATAAATTCGTTCACATACATATTATGCATGATTATTTTAGATACTTAAAATTATACGTCTTAGGATATATAATTGTAAATATTTTTAAATACATTATTTCAAAGTAATATCATGTAATATACAATAGCCAAATAAGCCTAAAACACAATTGAAATATAATTTACTTTATAATAGTCACACATAGTTTATGTGTGCCCACGTAACATTCATAGCATAGCTTTTTAAATAGCCTACATGTTTACCTTATTTAGGCCTACATATAAAAGTACATTTTACATATACATTTGTATATTTTAAATATGTTTACTGTAGTTGGTGAATTTACTTCTGATTGTATTTATAAACATTTTTAAAAATTCCTTATGATTCAATACTACTTAAAATATATTTATAAGTTATTTACAGCCCTTTTTTTAGAGTGATCCTCTATTGTCACTGTCAGACAGTAAAGGATGTCCGCTAACAAGTCAGGTTTGAAGAGAGCGTTGTCCTTAAAACAAAACAATTTGACACTTATTGACGGAGGAAGTTGAACTGACCTTCGCAACAGGAACCAACCTCCCCTACCCCCGCGAAAAGCTAAAACCTTCCTTTTTTTTAGAAAAAAAAATTATAATGAATGACACAAGTTGTAAAGGTGATGCGTGACCTTGTACCTTAACACTCGTAAAAACTTTTATTACTTTTACGTGAACCGTCTCAAAAAAAAAGAACTGGGAAATAAAAGGTGACATGACCAGGTGAAGTTTTCAATGCTGGCAAAAAAGACTTATAAAAGAAGTAACGGTACATTGTCTAACATTGTTTCCAAGGTAAAATAGTTTTTGAAAAAATTGTTTTCATGAAAAGTGTGCTCCGATTCGCATAACATCTGGTCCCCATTTCAAAATTCTTCAGCTCACAAAAGCCCACTTATCTCAAAACAGGGTCCACTCAATTTTATTATTAAATAGGCTTTATTTATATTAAAATCCCTATCTTTGGTAATATACTAAGAATTAATTAATATTCATACATTTTTTTTCAAATTTAATTATTAGAATTATGTACAAAATGGGAGTTTAAGCACCACCTAAACATACCCACTAATAAAAGGTGTACAAAGATAGGTACTAAAAATTGAGTTTGTTACAAATCAGGTGGTTTCACCCATATTCTAGCTTATGCTAATATTTTGTGCTGATTCAATTTTTGTTTAATTCTTTGGTCATTGTAATTAGTTTTCCCTCGCTCTATAATTGGTTGCTGGCTAGTGGTCAAGAGTTCCTGGCTACCTATCCAGAGGTTCCGGGTTCAATTCCCGATCCTTTCAGATTTTTATATGAAGCAGTAGGTCTCGGATGGGGTCAACTCAGCCTCGTGAGGACAAATGAGGAGATACTAAGTAGCGGCTCCGGTCTAGAAAACTGAGATTATCGGATGGAGAGTCCCCTGCCGACGACGGGGAGGAAAGGGTTCAAATCTCGGTCGGTGTTGTGTGTTATTTACAAAATGGCTCTCCACTTATACCTCCAAGGAAATGCGGGCACATTTCCTTTAAAATTCTTCCTTACTCATTTATATTTCACTATCGTAATTATTGTATGCGTTTGTCCAGAGCGGGCACTAAGTAATACGCACTGATCAAAATAAATCAATAATAATATGAAAATGTAATTCAATGCGAACAATTACAAGAAATGAATAGGAATTAAAATAAAATATGAATCAAATTTTATCCATGCAAGCATAATCTCTCTCTGGACCAACATTACCGTTTCATCTGAATTAATTTTCACTTCCCAGATGCCCCTGTAGGTCTATGAACTCCAGACATCCCTAGAAAGAACCATTCGACCGACAAGTGAAACGCGGTGATAATGAAGTGGCCTGTGGTTTAGTAGTAACGATCCAGAAAACCTCAGATTATCTTTCCTTCTCTCTCATATTTTCTCTTTTTTTTTTATTATCAGGATTTTTTTAAATTCTTTCCTACCAAGTCCGTCCCATTTTCAGCTTGTGGTGTGGAGTGTAGAACAAGTTCAGGGTAATAGAAACAGCCTACAATCACATCGCTACTCAACAAACATTGCTCTAAGGCAGGGGTCTACAAACTGGGGCCCGCAAGCGCTCTTTTTTCCAACCCGTGGTCTTGGCTTCATTCGGATGAAAATGTTAAGACTGAGTGAACATGTAAATACAAATAGTTCAAACTGACACCTATATCATAGGAATATATATAAAGATGCCTATCATCGCGTAGTTTTAAGCTCTTTGAATAAATTGCAGTCAAACACCTAAACTTAGTCGGTAGCGTGTCTGTCCACTGAGATATTGGTTCCAAGGTTCGACTTCCGGTAGAGTCGAAACATTATTTATCATAGGTGCAATGCGGGTTTAGTCTTTCACAGTGATGAATTGACGACCGGGGATTGGATGTTGTGTCTGTTTTAGTGTTAAGTTAGTTCTTAAGTCATGTGTCGATAAAATAAAATGGTTCAGAAAGTGCACGTTAAATACCTGAAATATATCGGAAAAACATAGCATTTTTGGATCACTTGTAGAGGTCAAGTAAAATGCTATAGGCCTACATCATTTTACCAGTGATTTTTCTGCCACGTATGTGTATGTTTTACGTGTCAAAGTTTTTTTTCTTAAAATTATTTAAAAATACACGATGTATTTAAATACAACCAACCTAAGGTAACATATAATATAGGTCTTATCAGCATCGGTGGACATGCGGACTAAATGTCAGGCTAATTCAGTTGAGTTTTCCAGTGACAGAAAATTCTAGATTAGAATCTTGGTTGGCTGTACTGAGGATTTATTTTCATAAAGGGTTTCTTACTCTCCATAAAAGCAAACGCGTGTACATTATCTCTAAATTCAATCATCCTAATATTAAACCCGTTATGGTTAGTGAATGCGGATAGTCGTAAATATTAGTAAGACCTGGAGCACATAATATATCTTGTTCTCTTGGGTTGTTTAGTTTAATTTGCTGTTCACTGCTTCAGTGGTTGCATGATCTAAGGTTTCTTAACTACTTACTCTATGGAGTTAGGAACTCGAAAGTTCATGGCCGCACTTACAAAAATACTCCACATATCCCTATCTTGAGATAATTATATCCAAGCCATCTCATGACATTCTCTCTCTTTCAAGCCCATTCTAATATTATCGTCCCATCTGCGTCTAGGTCTTGCCAATGTCATCTTACCATTGGATTTGCCAGTCACTACCCTGAAAACTGTTCTAGATTATCCATTTGAGTTGCATGTCCTGCCCACCGTAATCTACGAGACTTGATTATTTAAACAATGTCTTGTGATGAGTACAGGATATGTAGCTCCTAATTATGTAACCTCCTCCACTCCCCAATATCTTCATCTCTTTTTTCGACCAAATATTTTCCTAAACACCTTTTTTTCCAACATCCTAAATTTATTTTCATCATGTAAGGTAAGATACCACGTTTCACAACCATTAAGAAAAAACCGGTATACGCTATGGTTAAGTATATTTTTGAGTTTTGCATTCCTTCTATTACTTATAATCTTATGTTAATTTATAAAAAATATTCCTTTAAGAATTCACTCTTGCAAGTAAATTTAACTGCCAATTATGGGGAGATTGTCGTTCGAATCCGCTTGTATATACTTGTGGTGGTTTTTCTTAAATGGTTTCCCATTTTCTAACTACACATATGCGGGTACATTTACTCTAAGCTCTACCTTCCTCATTTCTATCCCACTAGTACAAACATGCGCTTTAGTGCATCAGGGTATAATAAAAAAGAGGATACCGTCCTATTAATACAATTATTATAGCTTATCATCTGCTATAATAAATACAAAAGAACGACCTCCGACTTTCGCCATTATTTTAACAAAGTCATTGTTAAATGTTATTTAGGATGCACTCAAATGCAGTGTTGACACATAAAATGAAAGGAAAAGGTGATATGATTGTTTTATCCAAAATAAATGAATAAAATATTTTAGAAATAATGTGCATACACTCAAAAATATTTTTTTTTAAATAATATTTCCTGTTATTTTAACATCCTTCGTTTTGTTTTATCAAGGTTAGCAATGTTATATAGAGCATAGACCCCTTAAAAATTATGGTGGAGATGGGGGAATTATTATTGGTCTCACTTTTAGGGGTCATTCTATTAAATAAAAAGCACATTTAAAAGATACGCCTTTCACAATGTAATATACAGCTTTACCGGATGTTTTTTTTAAAGTGATCATATACGCCTACCGGATGTTTTACAAATATTATGATTCCAATGGTTCAGCTCAGTTGTTTGAGAGTATTCCTTTAGGCTGGCCACACACCAAATGCAACATTTTGTTTCGCGACAAGACAGTTTGTCGCAGCGTGTCGCAACGTTCTGCCTAAAGTCTCGACTACCATAACATCCCATGAAGCGCCGCACAACTGTTTGCGACGTTGCGTTGTCGCGAGACGCCTCGAGGCACCTTGCGACAAAAGGCGACGCTCCTTCCATTCCTGCCCCGCGACAAAACACGAGAAAGACATTTTGAAATGACCACGTACCAGGCCCCGAATAAAATGTGGATATTCAGCAATGTTATTAATTAAATTATTTTGAAAAATAGAGTTCCACTACAAAATTTTTAATGTCTCTTTTTTATATATTGGGTGAACCCGATTTTTTTTTTCTGTTTGTACGTCAAAAATCTGTGTGAATTGCCATGAAAGAATGGCTACGTCCGCTTCTTTCTTAGCTTAGCTTTCACCCAACTGTACAAATTAACTTTATTTTTTAATTTTTTTTAAGAACCAACTAAACACTGCAACTCAACTCTTTGATGGCTCACTTACATATGGTGGGAAGTTAAACAAGTATAACTTGTTTCGACTCAAAATGTCTCAGACGTTTCTATACCAAATGCAACGTGATGTGACAATTTGCCTCGAAACAAATTTTCGCGAGTCTTATGTTGCATTTGGTGTGTGACCAGTCTTAAAGGCTCTTTCTATTTACATCTATTACCATCGTAAAGATTTTTGAAAATTAGTGGTCTGGGGATCAGAGCTCTTGGCTATAAATCCAGAGGTCCCGGGTTCGGTCCTTGGCAATTCCAGATTTTCTATGAAGCAGTGGGTCTGGAACGGGGTCAAATTCAACCTCGTGAGGACAAATGAGGAGCTACTTGAATAAAAAAGAGTGTATTATATCTAGAAAACTGAGATCAACGGCCGGAGGTTTCGTTGCGCTGGCCACATGACACCCTCTATTCGCATAAGTTGGTACTATCTCCACCAACAGCCGCCAACCGCTCAATCTGTTTGGCTCGATTGTAGTCTGACGCCATGGAGTTTTTTATACGTACTTTTATATATATACAGGGGCGGATCCAGATCATTTTCATAGGGGGGTCATAGTTATAAATAACTTCGTTATTTTATATGTTATATTTTTGTTTAAAGCCCTTTAATAGTTTCTCATTTATATTCGATCTTAGGTATGTTTTAAACCGTGGTCATCCTCTCCTATTTTTTAAAACCAGATAGTTTTTATAAACTATTTGAAGTGTACTTCTAACAATTAAAAAAAAAATTGTTCACTCTAGAAGTTATGATTAGTCTTTGCCTTTTTTTTAAATTAGATTATTTTACAAGCCATAAGAAATTTTTGAAATTTGGATTCCCCTTGAAGCTATTTAGAGTGATCCTCATCTTAATTTTTTACGATGATTAGATAGCTCTATAAGATAATCTTTGAAGTGGTCTTCCAACGACAAAATTTTGAAAATTGAATTATTTCAGAAACTAGGCTATTTGGGGTGGTCCTCGCCTGAAAATTCTTCAAAATGACAATGCACCTAGAAGTTATTTGGAGTGGTCCTTCCCTAGACATTTTTTGAAATTTGGATGACCCTGGAAGCTATTTAGAGCTTTCTTCCCCTGACTTTTTTTGCCAATTAAATGCCTCTAGTCTAGTAGTTTTTGAAGCGGTCTTCTTCGGCAAATTTTTGACAATAGAATGCACTTAAAAGTAATTTGGAGTTTGACTTAGAGGCCACCTTTCAGCTTTATATTTGATAATATCAGAGGATTTGAAATATATCTAGGGGGGGAATTTATTCCAGGGAGGAGCAAATAATTTCCAGGGGGCAGAGTCCCCCACAGTTCCGTCACTCTTGCTGTCCACACATACTTTATATTTGGTGTTCGTGGATGAACTGCTCTCAGGCGATTATTAGTCTTCTTTGATGTTAGGTAGTCTACCGTCTCAATGCGGAACAATGTTCGTTACTCGCTATATACGACAAATATTCGTACATGAAAACGAATATTTTCTCCACACTTACGTGGCTTATATCGAACATTGAATAAAGGTGGACGAATAACGCACGTATGGACCCGGCTTAAGAGATGTCTGAGTAAAAAGATTAAAAATTGTATAAGATATATCTGTGTTGTATTTTCTTTCTAAAATTTTAAATTTAATTTTGGTTTTTATATTAATTTTCTAACCTTCACAGGGGGGTCAACTGACCCTTTGACCCCCCCTGAATCCACGCCTGTATATATATCAAATATAAAACTGTTCATTTCAAGCTATGAAAAACATCTGTTCATATCCCTGACAGGATACATTTTTAAAATAAACCATTCAAGCCTATTGGAATCTTTCCGAATGAGCCCATAATATAGACTACTATTTTCTCTAGTTTTTAACAAATTCATTTAAAAGTAACGATTTTATTAAAGAAAAACAAAATTAAATTAAATTTTTAACATTAATAATTCTTCATTATAGAATTTAGATGTACATTTAAAATGCCTTTGTTTGTGGGTTGTGAGATATTTAATTTGTGTTAGTATGTATGTATATATTTATATTTAATTTAATGATTTTTTAACTAACAAAGAAAAAGTGTATTTTATTGTTATAGTTTTCTAAAAACTGTTGTCTAAAAAACGTTTGTTCCTATCTCAGTGATGGAAAGACAATATAACCAACAGACACACGGTTCCATTGGCCTGGCAGGGATTTTAAAATGAGCTCAATAGTGACAAACTAAAACAATTGTAAGAATGAAGATCACAATAGATTGTTTTGTATACATTCATGGCAATGGAACATGTAATTTTTAATGGTTATATCTTACTAATATTATAAATGCGAAAGTTTGTGTGTTTGGATGTGTGTTACTCAATCACGCCAAAACTGTTGAACGGATTCGAATGAAACTTTGTATGTTGGTATAGTATGTCCTGGAATAACCTATAGGACTATTCCCAACCTTTGATTTTACATTAATTTTACAATATTAATGTTTAAACTTGATTTATGACCAAAACAATTTAGTTAAAAATTAAAATTTTTTATCAATTATGGCGGGCGAAGCCGCGACGGGTGGAAGCTAGTTTATTAATAAAATAGTTAACTTTAACTGGAGCTACTTTGTGGATAGATAGTAGGGTCACTTTGTAATGAATAATATTTTGAATAGTTTTATATTTATCCTTTCAATAATAATTAGAGGTGTTGGCAAAGGGTTGAAGGAGGTTTTTCATTAGCACCGCATCTTATTAACTTTTCAGATTAAACGCATTATACTATTTATGCTAGAGAGCTATGGATGAGATAGATTGAATTTAGAAGAAATGTACCCACATTCTCGTAGAGAGAGATAGTGGAGAAACATTTAGGAAAAATGGCCCTCAGCACACCCGACCGTGATTTGAACCCTTATCGTACCTTTCATTTGCAGTCTAGTAACACATGAGAGTGGTTCCTTAGACCATGTGGCCACTGGAGCGAATCAGAAGGGGAACTACCAGGGAAATAAAACTATTTCTTGTTACTCCACATAATGCGATAGAGTACGAAAATCACATACAGGTTACTGTTAGCTATCTAAATTACTGGATCAAACTTCATGTAGCCTATACATAAGACTGGTCTTGTCTGAAGATGTCTCGTTTGATTGATATTATCAATAGCTATAAAATAACATTAGTCAAATAGTAAAATAGTATTAATTTTGGCGGAAATTATGAGTTTGTTGCAAGTGAAAGTTTGAATACTCGGATAAAGATAGATTTAAATTCAATTTTCTTGGAAAGGGTCCTAAATAAAATACAAAGTCACAATAGTTGTCACTAAGTATGGCCCTGGACTACGTTTATTTTAATATTAAATTTAAAAAAACACCGGTGGGCAAGTGTATTGGTCCATTAATCTTAAATTGTCTGATTTGGCGGTGGCAGGGAGGTTGGGGTTCGAATCTCCACCTGGCGTATCGAAGGGGTATTTCCTCAATGATTTTTCTTCACCCGTCCACCCTAATGGGGGTACGTTTAGTATAAATTCTACCTTCCTTTCTTGATGTAACTATGCAGATAGCACGGATGGGTAGTAAGACATAAAGCACACAATTTTTTTTGTCTTATTATTTTGTTTAAAAATAAGTGCGTGAATATTTGTAATTTAATTTAAAATATTTTAACCTGGTTCGATGGTCGCACTGTCAAAGACAGAGAGAGGTCAGCAACCAATGACCCGTGGGCCGGATCCGGCCAACATAATTTAATCTAATCCGCAAAAAGATTTAGCAAACAAATACTTATGTTCATAAAAATAGATTAATAAATAATTACCATTATGAGATATATTATTATGTTGACATTTTTTGCTCAATATTTTTTTAAGCTAGCCCACCAAATAAAAAAAAAATCCATACTGCCCATGATATATAAAAGGTTGCCGACCACTGGCCTAAGAAGTCGCTCTCGTAATAAACTATATTGTCAATGGTATGGAGATTGAGACTAGAGTACCGGTCTGTTGTAACGAGGGCATTTTCATATTTAAAAAAATTGTTTGTTTTATACTCTTTCTCTCCAGGTAAATTTTTGTTACCTTTCAGATAAGTTCTACCTTCCTCATTTATACTCCATTCATGTAAATGTGTGGATAGGCCGGATGGGTATAAAAACGTAGTGCACACAAAAATACACAATAATTCAGTTTTTTTATAAAATAATTAAATAGTTTTTTATAAATAAAGCCTTATTTAACTTTAAAATACTCAAAAACAAACTATGTATTTCTAATTAGATACATTAGATCCGGAACAAAAAATAAAATAAATAGCATACAGATCCAGGCAGGTAAATAAATATGTGAAATGGTTAGTTAATACACTTTTTTTTAATCATAAAATCAAATGGTGATTTTTATAAACAGAAACGGGCTTTATTTTAACTGTAGAAACTATGTCGATCTCAACCTGAATAGATATTATAACAGTAGATTACAATACTTCATTACCGAACTCTCAATAAATGCCCATGACTGGGAGACGATCCATGGTCCTGAGAAGTTAAAGGACAGACTATTCAGCGGGAGATTGAGCAATATTAAGCAACCGGCTTAGGTGGCGTGGTTGGCTAACGCTCTAGTTTCGTGTTGATCCAGACTGCTGAGGACAGGGCCATCGAGGTTTGAATCTTGATCGGGAAAAACTGGGGTTGGATTTTACCCTAAATAATTTTCTACTCTCCTTCTACGCAAATGCGGGTACACTTCTTCTAATTCAATCTTCCCTATTCCTAAACCATTAGCGTAATTAGTACTTAGGCGTATAACCCGAACGGGTAGTAAGACGCGGTGCTAAAAAAATATTAATTTTTATTGTAAGTTATTCTGAATTTATGAAATAATTAATAGAAAAATATACGATAATATTGAGATTTTTGTAACTCGAAGGTTTTTTTGTCTTGATTTGTCTTATCACATTTTGTTGAATTGTAAATCACTTACCAACATAATGAAGCTCTATTAAACATATTGTGTACTGGTCCAATGCGTATTTAGACGGTGTATATGCGTGCACAGTATAGTTGGTTTCCCCCCCGTGTGCGTGTGTGAGTTTGGACTATGCGTCTCGATACCACGTGGATTTCAACACATCTATTTTCAACAGTAAACACACCAGATCCCCACGCCTATAAACTTATACACTGATCGAAAGTCATAATACTACGGAAAAGGAAAGTAGTGTAAAAACAAAGGGTGTATACGTTGAGAAAGAACAAGACAGGGAGAAAATTGGTGGTACTCTCTTGTTTTAATAAAATAGAGACCCGTTAAAGGTAGCAAGAGATACCTATAGACTACAACTTTATATTGCTAGTCACGACACTTTTTTTTTTCGCGTCTTAGTACCCTTCTGGGCTCACCACTTTTTACTTTAAGGGTTCTGTTACGAGAAAGCAAGATTTTAAATAAAGTGCACCCTCATATTAGATGAGCCAGACGCCTTTATCTGCGTGCCCATTAGTGTGGCTGTGACTCTTTTAATATCTTCTGGGTTTAACAAAACTATCCCGTTCTTAATTCTTCCTTAAACGTTTAAAAATAACTCTTGCTTGAGGGCAAAGAATGAAGGAGTCGCGACTTGATTGGAACAGAGTGTACAATAGAAAGAGAAAGGTGCATAGAACGAGAAAGAGCTAGGCAGGAAAAGGATGGGAAGAAGTAAAATAAGAAATCTCACGGGGCAAATCGCTGAGCGATAAAAACACGATGATATTAGGACTTTTATATCCTCGTTTACCTTTATTTTATGAACTCGCTTCCCTTACTAAAACGTTATTTTGCCTACTCAAATACAAGTATTTTATGTATATTATAAAAAAAAGGCGGTGAGGTTTTTAAGGTGGTTTATAGTCTTTAAAGATTAGGGTACCTAACCGACATCGTAAAATTTCGTGGGCCCGATAATATCATGTCTAATCAAAATACAAAACCATTAACAAAACATTTATGTTTAGTTAACTGAAATATTACATTCTTTAAAATTAAATTTAAACTAAATTAGTTTATTTACGATTGAGGTGACTTGAAAATGTTTAGAAATAAAGTGGCTACACTTACACTAATATATATTGTACATGTATATTTAATATTAAGATGAAATTTCAAGCCAATACATGATGAGAACAATACAAATTAAATTATTAATATAAAATATATTTTGATGTGAGTAGTTAGCATGGCTTGTTTGGACTCTTAGAGAAAGGGTTCGATTAATAACGGTATCGTTGAGGGACCATGTTTCATCCATGTAATAATTATTGTTAATTCAATACTAGAGTTAATCCTCACTATCCTTTTCCTTAGATTTTATAATAGCTGACGGTGCTATAGAATTAATTACAAATGAACCCTTCAATAATATAGAAACTATTTAAGTATCATTCTGGCGTGGTATTATGTAAAACAAACACAAGTACCAAACAAAACAAATTGAGCAAGTTGTGTGTTTTCACCCCGTTCTACATCCCTTCCAGACTATATCTGCATCATTGCTAACCATATATTTAAGACCTTTTTTTTATACAGAATGTGCTAGTTATAGAGCTAAATATCTAAAACGTGAGGTGGATCTAATTTTTTTCTACGATAATTTCCCAGTCTTCTCACAAACAATTTTGATATTTATTTATTTTTATTGATTAAAATTTAAAACTGATCAATTATTGAGGATGTGCCCAAATATTTCTACTGGAATCTGCAATTTCTTTGGACAGCAATGGAAACTAATTAGTTTTAGTTTAATTTTAAATAAAAATATTTATTTCAAGGGTAGGCCCTATTCATGTAAAAGTTTACAAATTTTCAATAAAGAAGACACAATGTATGTGTAATTTAATTTAGTAGGTGACTGAACGCTCGCTCGTATGACAGGCTTCACGATGTCATTAAAATTATTTTGGGAAATTCAATAAATAAATGGGTGACTAGCTATAAGATTTGCACAAAAATCACGAAACGTCCGAACTTACGCTAAGCTTTGTTACAAGCTATGTGACTTGAACAAGCAAGATTCACGATCTCTCATCTGGGTTACGACTCGTAATTTTATACTAGCCAGTATTAAGGTGGGGATGTAGGGGAGGCGATAAAAGGGAAGTGTATTTGCAGTTTTTATATTCAAACCCAAACGAGTATTAAGACGCTTTGCTAAAGAATAAAACAAAATGTTTCAAAACTTTTTTTGGTCAAAATAAATAGACTAATGCTTCAGTAAAAGCATAAAGAGTTTAATTTTCTTCACACTGTGCTATGTTCGTATTAGATTAATATTTGATTTATTTAGGTAAAAAAAAGCTTTACTATAAAACTGTAAAAGCATTAGCCTTTTATCGCGTCCCCTACAACCCACCTTACCATAATTTTCAGGCGTATATCCCGAGCGAGTGATAAGACGAGATGCTAAAAAAAACCCCATGAAAAACAGATAATTTCCAAATAATTATTTTTTACAGTTGACTAAATTGACATGAGGAAATAAATTTGCAAAGGCATGGGTTGATCTAGATAATTTATTTGGAACTGTTATAAAAAGTGTCTTCAATCGGTGGATCAGAGTAAGCCTACCTATAGAAAGAACACGCACCCTCATATTCTGAACCACCTTAGTTACGAGGGTAAAGAGGGGCAAGGTGGAAGGGTTTCACTGAAAATGAAATATGCCTCATTTTATTTTAACGTACGACGGACCACCAACCCCTAACAAATCACCACTGTCCGTTCCAACTAGAGTAGCTTAATTTCCTGTACTAATTTCACATGGGGATGAACCCATCGCACTTAACTTATCTCGGAGCTTTACTTAGTTCTCTCAACTAAAGACACTTTCATTAAGAAGATGATGGATTGCTCTTTGATTGATAGAAAAAGGAGAAAGAAGGGGAAGAAGAAAGAATGGAGGGATCTCGATAAAACATTAAATACGATGTGTGTGTGTGTGTGTGTATATATATATATATAGTTACAGCCTGTATCAGCGACCAAGTAGTTTAAGAAGTTAAACTCGCACTGCACTTGGTTGCAAACTATGGTGAGGTCGGGAATTTAATCCCAGAAAATTACAATGGTTCTTTTTTTTTTCTACACAATAATACGGATGCACTTCGTTTAAGGCTACTTTCCTAATCCCCACCCCTTAAATGAAATCTAATAAAACTATGTTGAACGTTTTAATTGAGTAAAGACTTATATATATGTAGTTCTAAAGTTATAGATATATTGTTAGTATCTAAAAACAAACTATATTTGGCCACGGTTTCATTCTGCTATCTATTTAAACATCTAGATGATAAGGCTGGATATGTTGTAAGAACCCTACTGCCTTTTTTAGTCTTTATGTCATGTTTTATTTATTTTGTCTGGAAGTCTTGGTAATAAACACAGGAACAGATACAAGGATACATCGATCCAGTACTAGGTTCGACTCTCCAAACAGAGCAAACAAACCTCTGTACCTCATTGTTATTGTACCACGTGCTTGACGCCTTCACTTATATTATTTCATTTCGCGCGACCCTTAAACTACCCTGAGATCAATACACTCATTCTACTATTCATTCAAAACACATTTTTGCACGAATAATCTCCTTTTAATTTGTTGTAGTTTACATTTTAAATTGATAGCTTGATATTCAGACTTGAAAAAATGTCATAAACAGTCTAAAGCGTTTTAAAAGTATCTCTAATTATGTTTTTTAATATTTGTCATAAAAATTAGCCTACTGTGTACTATATGACGTGCTATTGTATAGGAATGTGGTCCCGTTATTGCCCATGCTTGACGTCACAATACACTGGATATCTTCTCCGAGAAAACATGTTTTCTATTGGGAAACCAAGTTGCCATTCTCTTGTTTTCGTGTGGTCAACCTCCCCTCGGCTATAGTACGAAACATTTAGCAACGCTGGATCTTCCGAGGTTGCCAGTAGCTCTTTTCTAACCCATCACACAACCTTTCGGCATAACTGAAAGTGAGGAGATTTGGCAACGTTTAACCGAAAGAAAGCTAAGATAAACTTCCCTTCATAAGACCTGCAGCTACCTCAAGAGGTGATATTGGTTGTATCAGTCCAGGCTAACCTCTTATTTACTCCAATGAGGTGTGGATGGAGAGGGTAGAATTGATAGGAAATGCATCATCATTTGTATGAAGGGGATTTATGTGCCCATGTGGTAAAATCTACCCCAAATACACATACCTAGGATGCGGTCTTCAACCTCTCCGTCATTGGCAATTCAGTTTATTGCTAGAGTGAGCCCTTGAAAAAGACCAATCAGAATATAAATTAAAATTAGCTGAGGAAATACAAACTAATGGAAGGGGCAAAATAATACTAACAACTAAGTCTCAAACTTTACAAACATAGCACTGATAAAAAAACTTTATAATATATTAAAAAAATATTTTATGCATTTAATTTTAAGATTTGTTGCGAGTACTTTTTAGTAAATTTGTGAATTTGGTAAAATTCTAGGGCTATGGCTAGAATGATCAATGATTAATTATGAAATATATTTTTTCAACACCATTTATCACTAACCGTTCAGGTTATACGTTTATGTAACAATTACACTAATGTGTTAGGGTTTAGGAAGGTTCAATTTAGAGGAAGTGTACCCGAACTTGCGTGGAGGTATAGTGCAAAACCATTTAGGGAAAACCACCCCCAGTACACCTAACCGGGATCGAATTCCAATCTCCCCATATTCAGCAGTATTGTACATTGTGAGCAAAACTCCTTAAACCATTCGGCCACCGAAGTGATTTATATTATTAGTAACAATTATTAATATTACTAAGGCGATTAACACAAGGGCTACTATCCCATAGTATAATACTTGTAGTGAGTTCCGAATTGTTTAAACCCAACATGATTTCGTACCTCTTGAAGAATAAAAATAATTAACAAGCGGGATGGAAATCAGACTTTCAGAGGTGGGTGGACATCGTATGAAGTCTAATACTTCAAATACATCGATTGACGATTGACACACGAAGACATTGAAATACTAACCGTTCTAAGAAAACAAAACACAATTCCTTGCGAAGTTTATATTTTCAATTTGGTTAGTATAGGTGAGAGGAAAAGGAGGGATGAAGCTGGCCAACCCACCCTCATACGTCATCGCTCATCCGGAGTGCCGAGTAGAACGCGAGACAAGAGCCCTGGGGGGAGAAAGGGGGTGTGGGGATGCTAGGGGAAGGTGGGGGAGGATGAGACTGCGTGGGTGGGGAAGAGGGTGTTTGGAGTGAGGGAGGCATAGCACTGTGTAAACAAAGCGCCGACAACACCGGGGGTTACCTACTTCCAAATAGCCCTGCAGACGATGGAAGGAGGAGGTTAAAGG
>CABFWB010000007.1:325507-351641 GCA_902151455.1 Timema bartmani
ATATATATATATATATATATATATATATATATATATATATTTTAGGTAATCTTACTACCTGTTCAGGTTACACGCATGTGTATTAATTACGCTAATCACGGATGAAGGCTACATTTGAAAGGAAGTGTAAGCGCATTTGCGTGGTGGGAGAATGTGGATAACCATTTTATTTAAGGAAAACCATTCTCAATACACCCGATCGGGATTCAAACCCCGATCTTACGTCATCGGCAGTCTACTCTATTGCGAGAACGACGTCTTAGACCATTCGGAAATATATTAACTGATTTATTCGATGAATACT
This sequence comes from Timema bartmani, assembly GCA_902151455.1. Classification (NCBI taxonomy): domain Eukaryota; kingdom Metazoa; phylum Arthropoda; class Insecta; order Phasmatodea; family Timematidae; genus Timema; species Timema bartmani. The sequence goes on from CABFWB010000007.1 coordinate 325,812, forward strand.
GAAAGCTATGTATATGAGGAACAAGCCTAAAAAAAATCCTGTCATAAAAAAAAGGTGTGGTTTACCCATTGTTTTAACAATGTGTGTTCTTGAACACATGATTATTCATGTGTGTAGTCTACTTGAAATCAAGGACCCAGCGCTAATACCCAGAGGAATTCAGCCAATCCTTTTATGGGGGTTCGCGAGAAAATGCAGTATATTATTAGATTTTTTTTTATTATTTTCAAAAGAAAAAGTATCTGAATCGAAATGACACAAACTACGGAAAGTAAATCTTTGAAGATAGTCAGTATATTTTTCTTTGGATTAGAATTAAATCACGTATAATATGTCAAAATTGATTGTACAATCTAAAGTTATTTTTTAACAAGCTGTAGCCAATACTGGTGGCTACACGGTCATAGGCATCAGGATTTCCACAGACTGAATTTCATTTAATGGATAGAGTAAGTTTGAAACTCAGCCAGAAGTAACAGAGCTAGTTTTCTACATGTGATCTATTAAAATGGTTTTCGTATACCTTCCAAATGATAATTTGGTTTTATTTCCTCTAAGTTACCCTTTCAATACCTAGCACAAGCACATAAATACATAGCACACATGATTGCCTACATATATAAAGAAACAAAGATATTTAATAGACCTAGTCTCCAACGTAGACTGATAATAACTAAAGAAAACTAAGTTATTTAAGCATCTCAACCAAATTAATTTTGGAAAAGTTTGAGATTACTATGTATTTAGCATTTATATCTGAGCTCCTACCTGAAGCTTTAACTAATAATCTCAGCGAGAAAGATGTTACGTCTAAAAGTATCATCGATTAACTAGACTACTAATAAAAAACCTTATCCTTCAGCAACATTAATTTCAGGATTTTTTTTAAAACATGAAGCTTTCCATAAGATTTATAGATTATAGTGATTTGAATTAACGCATGATTGTAGCTAATATTAAGATTTAGGTTTTTGATAAGAAAATAGAACTTCATGTTTTACAATTAAGAAACCTAACAATTTAAAAACTTCTAATAGGAAAAATATTATTAAAAAGGTTTTTTTTAACGAAACTAAAACGTTTTCAAGAAAGGCGCTTGCAAGATGTTTTATAGTTTGGAGACCACTTCATTCCAAGGATATTAATAAAAATAACTACAAAGTAAAAGTATTTTAAGCTGTCACATAAATCATTAACGTTGGATGGAATGATTTATAGTCACGTGACTTAAGAACCTGTCTTTGTAAAGAATTAATGTATCCAGATAATTTGCAAAGTGTGCAACATGACACAAACTCTAGGGATTGAAATATTACTTTGGTTTGCAGTGGGAATTAAGTTTGATCCAAATATAATGTTTGCTACACATCAGTACAGATGTACTAGTAAATATAATATTCAGCCCGACACAATAAGAGCCCATATTTAATTACGTTTCCTGTGTCTCAGAATAATGTGCAATGCTTCCTGATACAGAAAAATAACAAACTCCTCGACTCTATTCATTAAATGAAATTCAGAGGCAAGCCTGACGCCTATGCCCGTGTAGACACCAGTATTGGTTCCAACTTAAAAAAAAACCTTTAGATTTTAAAAACTATTTTTCTTTCTACAAAATATTATACGTGATTCAATTCTAATCCAAAGAAAAATACTGACCAACTCCAAAGATTTATTTTTCGTAGTTTGTATCACTTCGATTCACATACTTTTTCCTGTGAAAAGAAAAAAATTCTAATATTAAAAAGTATTTTCTCGCGAGCCCCCATAAAAGGTTCGGATGAATTTTTTCCAATATCTAAGCTAGGCATGGATTTATTTTATGCTCATATCCCATACGGATAGTGAGATGTGGGGACAAAAAAGAAGAAGATAGATTTTGATTAGGTTGTCCATTGCCCTCACATGACCCTTGACAAAGTTCTTTATGGCTTAGATTGACACACCTACAGATGTTTGCAAAACTAGCTAATGTTGCAATAAATTAAACTCAAGTGTATGCTGTTCCTGAACAAATGTTCATCTATAGCCTATACTTTAGCCTAATAATAGTAATAATAATAATAATAATAATAATAATAATAATAATAATAATAATAATATAGCTCACTAAGCTAACACACTTTTCACATTTAAAAATAATTAATTAAAGCTCTAAATATATAGCAAATCAAGCTTTAAACTGGCTTCATTAATAATAAAGAAAAAAGGGTGGAAATAGCTGGAGAAAATATTAAAAATAAGTTCAAAATGGTTTGTAGTAAAGTAAAGTAATAATTCACTATGAAGATACATTTTCTCTTTTTAAGTAAAAAAAACCCACTACTTGTACTCCATACTAGTGAATATTATTTTTATCGGTTTAGAAAATCAGTGCTCTTTAGGTTCCTTCCTTTCCCCTCCCCTTCCCAACCATTCTACCCTTGCTCTCCCCCACAATTATTTTCTCCCTCTCCCCCAAAAAAACCGCAAGCCTCCCTTGAATTAAGACTATAAACCTAACAATTACATAAGTCCTAATATTATCTTACAATATTGCTCTATTGATTCTCTCACCAACCTGGAAGAAATTACTATAAAATTCAATCTTGTACCTAGATGAGTTTGTCCCCTCAAGAATGATAGGGCATTACTGCTCAGGACCTTAAATTGTGTCTCTCAGTTAAGTAAATTTTTTGAGTAGTTGCTAATGAGTTAATTTTTAATCTACTATTAGAAGGTATATTCAGATGGACAAAAAAACTGGCATACAATTAGAATCATTTATTTTATAAAAAAAAAACACCATTTGATTTTCTGGTTTTTTAAAATGTATTAACCATTGAACACATGATTGTCTACAATTATGTGCATTTTTTTGCACCGGATTATCCCGACTTACATCAATTAACCCAAGGTAATTGAATGGGAAAGATGAATTTTGAATAAATAATTATACTTTTAAAATAACGTGATCCAAATAAGTTCTATTGGAGTACAAAAATCAATCAAATGCATATATGAAAAATATTTTCATAAAAAGATTTTATCAATTTTATCTTGAGACTTTGACACCCTCCGAAAGCGTGTGTGTGTGTGGCTCATATTTGAGCTAGGGGGAAAGCTTAGTCTTGAAAAACTGGGCAAAGTCCCAATAAACGGAAAGTATTTTTTAAATAGCTTTATTTTATTTGTCACAAAGGTCACACATTTAATACCATAGGTTTATAGCGAAATAATTAACAATCCTTAATGGCTTATTCTACTGAGATAGTATTTTAGGTAACACTTTAAATTATTACATAAATAAATGTGCCCAAGGAAAAAAAAAGAAAAGTATGAAGGAGAAAAGCAAATGAGATAAGTACACTTAGAAAATGGCTCATTTACTAAAATATTCTGTTTGCTATCTAGAAAAATTATGACCTTCCCTTTTACACCCTCCTTCCTTTTTTTTCTTAAACACCCTCTCCTCTTTATCCCCCTCTTCCTCATCATCCCCTTACAGTCTTCTTCCCAGCAAATTCCTTAACTCAAACTCCATATATTTAACTTTTGTGAATGTAAGCCTATATCAGATAGGGCACGTATTTCCAGTAAAGTTTAAAACGACTGACTAAAAAAATAGAATATATTATTTTGAAAAAATATTAGACTACAGGATTCGAGGAAGGGTGGGGGAAGGGAGTTTGAAAAAGATGAGCTATTGTTATAATAACCATATTTCAAATTTGATGACACGAAAACACTCTAGCCAGATTGCGTTATGTTCAAAGAGTGCAGAGGGGGTGTGGGGTGCTTTTTACCCCCATATTCACTGTTAATAGTCTATTAGTGTAACATAGGAGGCTTCTTTGTTGTTTTTTTTAAATTTCATACAGAGCTAGACTGAAAGGATGAACCGATATGCACGTAAAATACATAAAACTGTTCTAAATATGATAAATAGAGGAAAAGGGTGGTCCCAGAATAAAATATTATACAAGACCAACTAACAAAACAAGTTTTGCACTTTATACAAATAAAAACAATAAGTAGAGCTTACAAGATGTAATTTTGTAACACTTAACTTCAAAGTTTAAAAAATTGTGTACATATTTTGTTGACTTGTTGGACTAGCAAATCCCTAATGCAGTGGGCTATTGCTTTATTTCATCCCCTTAACATTACTATTTTTCGGACCAGTGAATTTTTTTTTTCAAACTTTTGGTAGTGATTAGTAATTTCCCTTTAATTATGACCCACGCATTGTACTTGGTTTCTAGGAATATGCCAGGGCTAGAATCAGGGTCTTACATCTTGTACTGCTCAAACACAACTGTAGGTGAATTTAATATTGTAGTCGTCTGAAATTAATGTATTTGAGTCAGAAGGTTAAATGTTACACTCTTTCTTTCATAATATTCCAATATAAAATCGTAAACTTATGAAAAAAAAAAAGTACAGTTATAGGCCTACGTAGCGTTGAAGCTCATTTATACTAGTTTATGTTTAATTTTTTTTTATAATAAAACTTTTTGTGGCTTGGCTTTTCTTGTTTCACTTTAATCTTGAGCAATCATTTAATTATACCTAAATTAGAACCTTTTAGAAGGATATAAAATTTAAATGTTTGACCAACATTTTAAGAAGTTCATTCTATTTAAATTAAAGCTGTAAAAAGTGTAACTATCTGTCAAAAGCGAGCCCTACCAAATATATCCCATGACGTATACATTCATCGCAATGTCAGAAAATGTTCTTCATCCGTCAAATCGACCATACCAATAAGGGGTATGTTAAATCCTATCCCCCCCCCCATGTAGTTTAACCCAGATGAAGACAACATGAACCACCAGAGATCTTACATCAACATGTCAGTCAACCTAAACTAACACTAGGTCAGGCGTGGCTCACATGATCAGTGACCTTTCCCTTTTAACCCCAGTAGGCCTGTGTTTGTGTCTGCACAGTGGATTGTAAACACTAGACACTTATTCTTTATGATACACACATCCTCATTGGTTCATTTACACACCACTTTAAGTCCTCAACACCGATCACTCTTACAATCAAACGTATTGTAGCTGAATACCTTGTGACGTCATCACACGGGAGGCGAGATATATTTTCCGGGATGCTACTTGTGAGCAATAGAAAATCAAATAGCAGCAAATTAAACCTTTTAAAATTTATTCGCAACACACAAAATTAATATCTAAAACTATTCAAACTATCTCCAATGTAATAATTAGAATTTAGACATCATTGTAATTATTTTCAATGAGAAAAATTGAAACTAAACATAATTAAAATTGTTTTCAATACAACTACATGAAATGAATTCTATTAAATATTTTTTCCCAACAAAGTTAATTTAAATTAAACTAATTCAAATATTAACTTTTAAATATAGGTTTATCTGTCGGAATATAAAAATAAATTGTTTTAAGACAATAAAATAGATAAAAATAAGAATATAGGATTGTTCAATTTAACACAAAAATTAATAAAATTATATTTTATTTCAACCAGACTTAAGACTTGGCATGCCCAAAGTCTACTCTTAAGACATTACTGTCATACACTGTAATAATACTTTGCTCACGCAGTCCTTATCATAAACTGAAGTCGGTAAACATTTACTAAATCGTAGTAAAATCAATCGTCTTCAACAAGTTTTGACCAAACTTAGTAGGCCTAGAAATATATATATATAAAACCGTTACGTTATTATGAATAAAAATATCATGACTGTGTGAAGAATGACTTAAAACATTATCAGTTATATGTTTTTTTATAAGCTGCATTTATGTGAATTGGTATTATCTATTAATACAAGCAGTCATAGGAGCAAAAGAATAATTAAATTGCTATACAATATTAATAAAACAAATGGTAGGCCTACGACACAATCGGGCATAATATCTCATAAGGTACATTATCATAGGTTAGAATAAACCGATCAAAATTAGGCTTTCAGCAAACTACTTTAAGTAAGATTTCCTCAAATAAACCAATACATTTTCTTGTTAATCACAATAATCAATCTTAATATATAAATTTTAAATAAATTCTTTCTAATATTTTCAGCTAACTTAAAATTTTCGAAAATCAGCTATAGGTAATCTACCATTAAATTATGTTTAATTTGTAAAAATCAAAAAATATTCTCATTTACTATAAAATACAATTCTCTGATATCAATTTTAAACTAAATCTTCAAAAAGTTTTCGCAAAATTCCATATTTTCTAATATCTGTCGTAACCACACCATATCTAAATTAATTCATATTAGAAAACTAAATACACATTAATTATTTATTACGTAAAATAAAATAGACCCAATTTAGCAATTTTGAACAAAATTATATCTATTTTCAAATAATTTCATAAATTCAAGTTTAAAAAAAATCTGTCTTCAGTAAACTACAATTTTTAAAAATATTTTTTTAGCCAAACGAATAATTAAATTTATGTAGGCATAGGTTTTAAATAAATGACTATATACCTTTTATGATCCAAATCCTTAGATCGATTTTTAAAATATTAAAATAAAAAAACTGTCATACTGCTATTAGTAAACTACCCTTAATATATCTTTTCCCCGAAAATTAAATATAGTCTACAGTTTTATTTGTCATGTCAACCAATCTCCGGATATATTCTAACTAAATCGTTGTAGCCATTTTCAAATAAAATAAAATTTTCAAACCTCCCTCATCAGTAAACCACCCTTATAATTTTTTTTAACCAAAAACCAAGTATACAATTTTATAGTGGAATTGACAATGGAAAAAAATACTTTCTAATCTAGTTTATCTGGTCAGAAGTAGGCCTATGTTTGATTTTTAAGGAACAGTCAAGAATGTTAAAAAAAATTCATCTACCTTTAGCCTACTTAGTATTCAAAGTTCATTTAAACTACTATCGGCGCTAATCCCCTACCAATTTTTTACTATGCGGTTTTAAAATATTCATTTAACATTGCAAACTAACAACAAATTTCTTATAATTACTAGCATCGGTGTGCACGTGGACTAAAGGTTGAGTTCATATAGGCTTATTTGCCTGTGAAGGAGAGGTCAGGGTTCGAATCCCGGTCGAGCGTAATGAGGGTAGATTCTATAAATGGTTTCTTAACCAAATGTTCACACAAATTTGGGTACATTTCCTCCAAATTTTAACCTAGCTCATCCCTACACTATTTGTGTAATTAAATGAGCATAGCTCGGGCGGGTTGTAATAAATGGTGCATATAATATGCCAATCACATGTCTAAAGAGAGAGAAAGTGTGTTCTAAAAGGTCTAAATGGCATTCAACCTGGGGTACTTGAAGACATCAAGAACGGCTTCGGCAGCCGCGTGGTCTAACGCGCTAATCTCGTGTTGGACTAGACTTGCGAAGAGCACCATAAATTATATTTGTATATATATATATATATATATATATATATATATACAAGCTACGTATGTACATCATTTAAATTTATTACTTAATACATTATTTTGGATGTAGTTTATTATTTACTTTATTTTAAATGTAAACTATAGGATATGCGTAACTTGCATTAGACTGAAATATCTTTTTTTTGGGAGGGGGGGGTACAAAGTTAAAATGAATTTATATATAGGAGTACGCGAACCAAAAAGGTTGAATACCAGTGATCTAGGGGACTCACATTATATTCTGGATGGTACTGAAAAATAAAAATGTATAACGATTAAAAAAAAATACATGTTTGTCCTTTCAATCAGTAAATGTTTAGCTAGGCTGTAAGATCTATGTGTAACATTATCTGTTTTGTACTGAGTTATACTACGTTTGTAAGTTATGTGGTGCGCTATATACACCTAATAATATACAAACTAGCTGCATTCACTCATAAGAACTACAGCCTAACCTGACAACCGTTGTAAACAAAGCCACGTGACCCAGTGATCCACTCCTCATTGGCCGAGTGACGTCATCAGACAACCCGCGCGTGCGCGAGGAACCAGGAGATAACGACGACGCGGGAGAGAAATTTTATTGATCATTAAAACAGAAGTTTATGAGCTTATAATCGCCAAAGTGAAACGATCATTTTAACGCCGCGCTTTGGTAAATTATATCCCATTGAGTAATTATATTTATGTATACAGATATACACTTGTTTTATAGCCGTCGTAAACACTTGTGAATACGGATGGGAGGTACCTCTTTACAGCTCTTTTATGTAACCACACGTTTTCATGCCTCCTTGATTTCGCACAAAGAGATTTACTTTTAATTAAATAGCAGTTCATGTCATAAGTTTCACAATTAGAAACATATTAGCGATTTTTTTTTTTTTTTGCTCTCGGGCGAAAATGTAATTTGTAATTCAAACGTTTGTTTATGGTGTCGTTCGATGCAGTAACTAATTTGTAAACGCAAGAAGACAAAAAAAAAAACAGTATTGGTTCAATTTAAGCTGTAGCCTATAGCCTACCTATTAGAAGACAGTAAAAGGTGTTATATATTTATATTTTACAAAAAAAAAGTTTTTTAAAAAAAATTCTTGATAATTTTAGTAGGCGTACATAACAATTTTAGCTGCTATTATAATAGGAAGGTAGTTTGTGTGTTTCCACGAGTAATAAAATGTCAGTTCCTTTTGTTTATTTTTCACAAATTACTATACAACACACGGGAAATAGATTATTATTTAATAGTTTGAACTAACAATTCTGCGAGCTGAAGACTTCGCTCCCTGTTATTAATTATTATTATTATTATTAAGTTTTTGTCTTACGGTAGGTCCATACCTTTTATTAGTCAAATTAGACCACCAATGCTCCCTTGTCAGCTACAGTCTACCTCATTCATCTTTGAGAATTTTATTCTTTCCTTCCAGCCATCCAATATTATATTTGAACCATCCTCCTACCTCAGCTCTTCTTTACCGAAACCTTATCTTCTTTGACGTCATCACGCCCTCAATTTTAAAAATTCTAAGTAAATCATTTTAATCGTGTTAAAACTTATGGCATGTTCTTATAGTTTCTGCAGAGTGCAGTATTAAGATTTCTCTTTGGATTTCAAGTTGAAATATCTCCTATAACTTAAGATTAGCTTTGAAGATAATATTTACCTGGTTGATCAAGGCCTACTACATTTAATAGTGTATTATATTTATAGTGAATAGCCACTGTTAGCGTGGTTTAATTCTTCAGTCTAGCTTCAGTGGATGAATGGTCTAAGGCGTCACTCTCCTGTTAGATTGGCCTGCCAATGACGGGGAGATTATAGAATTTTAATCTCAGTCGGGTCTACTGAAGGTGGTTTCCCAATCGCCTTCCAAGCTAGTGCGGGTAGATTAGCTTCAAAATGCTTCCTTCCTCATCTCTACCAAAAGAATCGCAATATTTTTTTAAATTAAAAATATAATAACTTATACATACGTCGTTTGGCCAAACTTCAAAGAATGTTCCTACCAAACTACGTTTAAATTGGTTCACAGTAATTAACAATAATCGCTGAAATAACCATTTCTATCAACCCCACGGAGAGAGAATTAATGTGATAACAAAAAAATCGATCTTGAGATGACGAATTTTAAGGTTTTATGGGAACCCAAAAAAGTGGATATTACCATTCTGTCTGTCCCCATTACTGACTGTCTGTCTGACCCGAAACGGTTGGATTAATTTGTTTAAACTTGATATCTAGATGTTATAAGGCAATACAACATTTTTTTTTTCCTAGCCCTTCACAGAATTACTGATGAGTAAAATTCTTTTAAATAACAAATTTTTCGAAAATGGCATTAAAGATGTTGTTTAGTTAAAATGCATATCTAGGATTTTTTTGACAGGAAAAAAAGCATTAGTTAATTGATTTTGGGGCAAAAATTTGTTGAAGGGTTACTGGTGACTAATTTTTCAAAAACATGGATTATATGACAAATGGTTAAACTGATTTGGTTCCAAATGGGTATCTTGGGAGTGTTTAACATAACAAATAACAATGTTTAGTTGATTCGGGTAAAAATTTGATAGAATAGCCTGCTGTTTGAAAATTTGAATTATTTTTAAAATGACTAAGATTTTTCTTAGAATGTAGGCCTATATTTAGGGAGTGTTTAACATGTACATGATAAATTAAGCTGTATACTTGTTTTTGGAGGGAAATTCGATTTAGGGTAGTTTACTGCTCTTTTTTTGTGTGCATATTTAAAAATAGCTTTAGCGTTTGTTTCCAAAATGGTATTGGGGACGTTTTGACAGGATCAATAGTAATGTGTATCTATGTATCTAAAATAAATAAATTTAAGAGTAGCTTACTTATGACAATATATAAAACATTTAACTTTATTGGCAATTGACCTTAATTGAATTCAAAAGGGGAATCTGAGAATAGCTTTTAATGACAAATAAAAAAAAGTTTTTATTTTTACAAATAATGATTTATTTTAGAGTAGTTTACAAATAATTTATTTTTGAAAATGTATTTGTTTGAATATATTTGAACAATTTGGTTTAAAATTTATACTACTATGAAGCCGCATGGCTGACTCACTCACTCACTGACATTAATTTTACCCACTTCCAGATGAGCTAGAAACTTGAAGTTTGGCAAACTTATAACTTCTAGCCTTTAACCGACGGGAAAATTCCAAAAAATAAAAAAATAAAAATTTTTAACCCCCAAATAAAATTCAAAATGGTGGAGCAACTTTAAAGTCTGTGCGGACCTTTCTTTGGAGGTCTATTGTGGCTAAACGGTTAAGACCTATCAAAAAACGGATTGCACCAACAACACGTATTTCACGAGATCCACAAGTTTGATTCTACTACATTTTGTCGAATCTCCATCGGTTATACCTTAGATAGAGCTAGATTTTTTTAAATTTTAGGTAAATTTTGCTCATTTTCCACATATTTTTTAATTTTCTGACACACTTATGGGACAGATAGATTCATAAAATTTAGCAGGCATATTGGCACATACCACTGGGGGTTTGGGGGCGGAGCCCCCCCAACGAGTAAACCGAGTTTATATACAAAGAGTGATTCTTGGGATTAACACACTGATGTGTTTATTTTTACAAGGAAAACTTACTTAAGGGTAGTTGACTGAAAACCTATTTTTGAAAATTCTATACCAAGCTATAATATACAATATGAGAAAGCTTTTACAATTGTTTCGTACCATTTATTTTATTTAACTCTCGCAATTATTGAAGTCCTATTAGTATGCCAATTTCGCTTCATCAGCACGAAAATAAATAAAATAAAACAATTATGGTTGTTGTTTATTTTTACCAAAAACAGTGTTTGGTAGTATAATATGATAATATAATCAAATATTAAATATATTTCCAATAATCGCATGATATTAAAGAAGTCGGGTTAAAAATTTCAATTGACTCATTTACGCGGGTGATAACCATATTAATGTGTTAACTTTTTGAATTTTTCTACAAATTTTTGTATTGAATCAATTTATTTATCTAGCGAAACATCGGATAAAGGAAAATGTGTGTTTAATGTAAAAATATGAAAGCTTTTTTATTTTACAATGTATTTTATTGTTTTTAATGAATAGGCCTTCTATAGTAAAAGAGGAGGTTAAAAAACTCTCGAGAGAATAGGTTATAAGGCAAAAACATTTGTAAACCAGAAGACCTTCAAACACTAAAATAGGACAGCGGAAAGTTTAATTTATTGTGATGGAAATAAATGTAAGGGCGAGAGACAAAAAATAATATCGTGGTAACCATAATAAGGGGGTGGGGGATGATGAGGCAATAGGGGAAGCAGGTAGAAAAAAAATCACACCCCTTTAAAGTAGGATTGATGGGAAACATTTTTGCAGTTCTTACGGCAAAATATTTTAGGCCTAAATAAATGAAAACATTGCTTGTGTAGATAGGTTTTCTAGCACCAAGTCTTACTACTTGTTCAGGCTACACGCATATGTATTAACCACGTTTATGAGTAAGGGATGAGGCAGGTTGAATTTAGAGGAAGTGTACCCACATTTATATTAAGGTAGAGTGGAAAAACACCCTCAGTACACCAAAATGGGATTTGAACCCCAATCTCCCTGTTTTTGACCGTTTATTCTATTGCTAGAGTGACGCCTTGTACCATAAGGTCACCAAAGCAGGTGTATATAGTTGTAATATTCTACATATGGGCTACAATAGTAGTCTAGTGTACAGTTGTACTCAAATAGCTGTAATGGGTATCGCGGAATCCAACTTAAGCTTTTTTCTTAATTTAAAAAGTTTCTGTTCTAAATGAGTAGGCTATATCCTTATGACAAATATTCAAGAAAGGTTGGGAATACTATGGGGACTTTTTTTTAACTGAACGTGTCTATTGAAGTGATCTTGTATTTATTTTGCTAAAAAAAATAATATTTTTTTGTAATAAAAACTTTAATACAACCTTAACTCGTGTTTCCATACATCCCATCTTAAGGCCACGCCAAGAAATCGACTTGTATAATCTGAGTAGGATGATTTGTTGAAGATATATGCTAATATTAATAAAATACAGCTGTATAATTATTTTTTGTTGTTGTATACGTATATAAACTTTTTTTGACTGATATAAAAGTCATTATTTTAATTTTTAATATTTTAAAACTTAATATTATGTGAGCTACAATTATAGGCCTACATTTTGATTGATTTTATTGACCCCTATAAACAATTATATTAATTAACTAAAATATCATTAATATCCACAGCAAAAAAAAAAAAAATTATAAATACAGAAATACTACCATGAGAATGAAATAATTTATATTATCTGTGACAGTGAAATTTTAGCTATAAGATTTCCAATAAAGGTCTTAAGATTTTCTTTTCTTATTTTATTTTGCGATTAGTCAAAGATAATTTGAGAGGTGGCGTTGGAGATGGGCGAAAGGAAAAAAGGGATATAATTGACATTAGAAATAGAAACAGGCATTTTGGAAAGCACTTAGGCCTTAATAAAATTTAGAGGGTTATTATTCTATATATAATTAATATGCAAAATGGTTTAAAGAACTGAAAAGCCAAATCAACTTTGCCCAAGAATAAAACTCAGATAAATAATGTTACACTGTTAATACATTTGCATTGTTATAATTTTTCTTTTCATAAGTAGTAAACAGTAGTATTATTTACCAAAATATTAACTTTAATATTTACAATAAACAATAAAATTTAGACTAGATAAAGTGTAATAAAAAGTAAACCAATTGATTAAAAAATATACAGTTTTTAATTAAACATAACGTTCAAGGAAAACTAAATAATCCAACATTTTGATGTAAATCGAATTTTCAAAACTGTGTACTGAGAATTTTTTTTCTTAAAATAGAACTTTAGCATGTACAATGCTTACAATTAATACTAAATCTTATGGCTTATAATACTCTAAAGAGTTCAAATTTAAAATATTTTTTTGTTCACATGATCTATAGAATTTCATCTTACTCTTCAAATGAATATGATAGTTATATACTTATGGTTTTCTTAATTATTTTCATTTTATTTCGAAGCACATGTTTAAAAATTATACACAAAAACTCAAGATAAGTAAATAAAACGACATACTATGTGCCGTACTTATTTGGAAGAGAGAAAATTAGCGTTATACCACGAATAACCCAAAATAAACATTTATATAACCACTAAAATAGTTTAAAATTTTAAATTAACCGTCTCAAGAATTAGCCTAATATTATTAAATTAATACATATTTTAATATGATAAACGTGAGCAAGACTCGATATTGATCAAAATGGGAAAAGACAAATTCTATGAATTTAACAGATTTTATTTTTAAACTAACAAAAGTAGACTTATTTTTTTAGTCATTCAAATGTCATCAGAATGACGACTTCTAATATCACATAAAAAAAAATTCTAGACTTTTTTTTTACGAGAGAAAGTTCATCAAAACAAAAGATCAGAACACTATTAAGATAGGTAGCAACAAATAAAAACACAGCTCGATAAATGTCAGAGGAATCAAGCCACGTATCCGTGTGGTACAGAGGGGGTAGAGTGGAGAAGAGGGGGAGGTTGTTGGGGTGACTTCACATTCGAGTAACAGGGTCTAAAGGGGTTGCGGAGAAATATAGAGGGTGTGGTGTTGGACCAGATCGCCATTTCATCCCCTACATTCAAGGCTGTAGAAGGATTTTTTTTTTTTTTGTAAAGAGGGTTCCGTTATGTAAGGGGACGATTGTAGGGTAAGAGAGTAGTAGGTCCTTCACGGCAAATTAAACAAGGGCCATACTAACCTACTACGGAATTGTGAGGGGGGGGGGATGGATGGGTTAAAGCCACCTTCGGGGTATTAAGAAATGTTATGACGATTGAATAAAGGGTATTTCAAATAGAGGTTTATGATTTGTAAAAGTTTCATGGAATATTTGATGGAATTTCTTAAGTCAGCATTCAGCGAGATTTTAATATTTTTTCCCCCCCATTTAAACATATTAAACCAATTAGCTATAAATTAAAAGAGCAAAAGATTCTAACGTATTATTAATTTTGAGAATGGCTTTAAAAATATCTTATTTATTGATTAAATATTGACGTTTCACGGTAACCTACATTATTTTTATATGCTGCACAAATTAGGACCTAGCATTAAGTTGAAGGGTATGTTCACTAGTAGATTTTAATTCTTATTACTATAAAATAGGTTCAGAGACGTAGGCCTGTTATTATTTAAACATATCCTGAATTTAGATTATAAGTTCAGTTAATAAAGGGTTGCGTAAAGAACGTTGATGACAGAGGTGATTTAAAATTTAATTTAGATTATTACAAACTTGTGTGTTTAGGTAAGTTTGATATTTTCTTCTAATATAGCCTAAGATCTCTTTAGTGACTATTTAAATTAATGAATAAATTAGCTACAAGCTAACAGCCCTCTAAATAACGCAACACCAAGCCAAATATTTGTTATATTATGTGAACCAAAGAGCTTAGATGTTCTACAAAATGTTAATACTAAAAAAAACCTCCAAATTGCATGCACTGATGTATAATGGGAAACAAGCAAGTGATAAAATATGTAGACTATTAATGTCCAAATCTTATCTTCTTCAAATGAAAATTGAATGTACTTTATGCATTCAAATAAAATTATGATAGTCACATATGCTATGTACATATATAAGGTTGGGTAAGCGGCTTCGGTGGCCACATGGTCTAAGGCGCCACTGACGCAATTAAATAGACTGCCGAAGACGGGGAGATCGGGGTTATAATCCCAGTCAGGTGTACTGAATGTGTTTTTTTTTCTAAATGGATTTCCACTGTATCTCCACGCAAATGCAGGTACACTTAATCTAAAATCAACCTTCCTCATCCCTAGCACATTAGCGTAATAAGTACATTCATGAGTGTAGCCCAAACAGAAACAATGGGAGGAGAGGGGAAGGCAGCTGGAAAAACACCCCTTTTGAATTAAATAGAGAAAATCCATAGAGAGCCTTTGTTTTTATTTTATTTTAAAATTAGATTTAAGTACACCCTTATTAAAATTATATGGTAGTCGATAAAGGAGAGGGAATGTCTTTCGTCTAAATTATTACTAGGAATGCTATCCTGATGGTTTAATTCACTGAAAAACCTGTTAGTGAACCACTTGACCCTAGAGGTGTTGGAAGAGGTGTTTATGCACTCCTCTATTGTATATCCCTGAGTAGTTATACCAACTTGTTGAAATGTTTAGTGGCTGGCTGAAGACGGACAACAAAAGGACTCTGAGCTCAACCCTCATAATCGACAATGTGTTCTCGACTAGAGCTTGTAAGTGGAGGTCCAATAGGGATAGGAGGTGAAAGGGGATGGTAGGTTAGACAAGGCCCATAAAGACTCCACCGAGTCCAGGAAAAGTCAACCAACATTAAGATAACACCCACCCCATACTAGGCCTATTAATCTAAATTTACAGTTCACAGGCAAGGATTTGTTTGCAGAACACATAAAGCAAGTGATTCAGGCTTAATATTTTCTTACAGGAGGCCTAATTTGATTAATGTAAACCTAATGTATTATGGTTAAATGGCTACAGTACGAATTCTGTAAGCAAGGGCAATTAAAAAAATATTTTTACAAGTATTATATAGGCCCAATTAATACAGTTACTTAAATTATAATTCATTTGTTATTTTAAGTATAATGGGATCACACATTCATGAATTTTTTTCTTTCCAATTTTATCAATGGTTTCATTTAATAAAGTATAATCTGTAAATTATTTACAACTTATTTCATAGTGACAAGTGTTTTGGGATGATTTAATCCTATCTTAGCTGATAAAAAAAACCTTACTATTTTATTATAAGTATCAAGGGTGTTCACTGTACAGTCAAAATCGAAGCTGCCTTTAAGCTTTCTTCAGTTACTAATATAATACTTACATATTAGTTCCACAGCAAATGTTTTATAGCTATAAGATTTTCTCTTCTCTTAGAGGTGATCTAATTTTAAGCTAGGCTTGTGTACAGAGGAAATATAGTGGGTTGTTTAAACGACAGATCAAACGATAATCTCTACACATGAAGGTGTGTGTGGGTCTAAACGGTCAAAGTCAAATAGGGTTGTTTCATTTAGAAAACTCTTTAGTTACAGCAGCTCCATAAGAAGGTTTATATAGACCTACTTTTAGTTGGTAGCTTTATTAACTTCACAAACACCTTTCTCTGTCTATAGTTAACCATTTATTAAAAATAAGGAATTACACATTTTTGTGTGGCTTTTGTTGATGACAAATTTAAGTGAAATGAACACAAAAGCTATAAACTACACATTTAACGATGACCGGACAAAGCTAAGCCTTAAAAATTAACATAGTTTATTATGATCAAAAGATGAGTTTTACTATCTCAATTACTGTTGCGATAATGCATTTTAAACACAGCAACTTATAATCAGGCTTTGGTTTCTTAGCTTGACAAGACGAGGTCGAAAGAAGGGGGGTTCTGTTCACACTCCTGACAAAATAAAAAGGGGGAATAAGCAACCCACGGACGAGGCAAGCAAGTGGTGGACTGACCATATGGGGGTTGAAGGTGTGTTTAATAGGGTAGGTCTGTTTCAACCCTTGATGATAGTATAAGGTAGAAGCAATCCATGGGGCAAGCGCTAAAAGGCAGAGAGATTGACTGACCTGCTATGGCCATCCAGGGGTAGAAGGTGTGGTTGGTGGGCTGCTGGTGGAGTTGGGTTGCCACCGCTGGCTGAGGCGCTGTGCTGTTGAGGGAGCACGTGTTCCAAGATCCCAACGACGCTGCCGTCGTCCTCCCTCCACCACCCGCACCTGGGCTGGAAGCAGGGTCTCCCCCGACAAGACCCACCGCTGAGCCGTAACCTCCGACGCGAGAGTCCGGGGTGCAAGCCGCGGGTCTCACAACAGGGCCCACGAGGGAGTTCCCGGCGTTGGCCCCACCACCTGCCCCTTGCCAGACGTCTTTGGCTGCCGCTGCAACGACGGCTGCGTAGCCGTTCTGGTGAACCTGAGGGTCACCTGCGCTGCCTTTGGAGCAGTCCAGTTTGGCGCCGGAGGTGCTGTAGTTGGCAACGCCATTGTTGGTCTGTTGGTTGACAGTGTCTGCGGCAGAGGAGTAGAGTTTGCAGGCGGCCGCCGCAACGGAGGCGTCATAAGGGGAATCTTGTGGTGGTCTGGCCTGGTGTAGCGAGTGATGGTGGTGGTGCTGAGAGGAGGCGTATGGGGACATCCCCAAGCCCAGAGGGAACCTGTAGGCAGCCGCCGCCGCCTGGTCATGGTGGTGACCGGCTGTCGCTGAACCTGCAGACTGGTGGTGGTGACTGCCGTAGAAACCGCTCTGCTCGAAATACGAGTTCATATTGACTAGTTGGTGTCCGCAACCTTGGTGACTTTCAATAAGAACCGAATCCACAGTTCACCCCTTATACAAGGACAAACGCATAGAAAGTTTCTCAACGATAATTAGTTCAACTAAAAAAAAAATAACACCACCTGTTCATGTGAAGAAAATAACAGCTTTCAATTCATTTCTTATCGAGGGGGGTTAAAAAAAAAGAAAACATTCGTGGAAAATGTCACGTATTCATTCAAGAACTCTTCAATTGTAACTCTCACACACACACTCTCCTTCTGTCTTTCTCGTTCCGTCTCACTCCCTCCACTTGAGATTTTACGACCCTATAAAATCTTTACAGTCCTTCAAACCGCGGTGGATAAGAGAAGGACGTAAAGAGAGAAAAAAAAAAGCGAAGAAAAACAAACACGCTTTTATGGCACTTTAAAAACTACTAAATGCCGACCAACAATATTTAAACGGTAAACAACTTCACACCATAAAATACTCGTAAAACTGTCATGTAACAGAAACAAATCCTGTCAGAAGGATTTCACCGACCATCCACGAGGTACTTGTCAGTCAAATCACACGTGGTTTCAACCAGACCCCAAAAAAAGGGTACTAATTCTAACTTTTGTATTAGAAAAATATCCCAATACTGTCAATACTTTTTTATTAACCTACTTTATAGTCTCGAGAAGATGGTCAAAAACGAAATAAGATATTATTTAACATGTCGAAAATGTTGTCGAATCATCTTGACAAACGTAAGTCGGTATTTTTAAAGTCTGCATGTCACTGTTTCGTATAGCTAAACCAAAAAAATCACTAAAACGAATCACACCACGAAGTATCACTTAATTTAACGATGGGTCGTAAAAAAAATGTTTGACATCCGTCGGGAGACTTCACCCAAACAAGAAATAAAATGTGAGTAGTAATAGGCTCTTAAGCGATGTCGTATCTATTTACGAGCTTGTTTCAAGGGTACTAATAATAATCGTAAAAACTAAAAAGGGAGGGAGAGAAGAAGAGGTCGTGTTCGGGGGAAATGTGTAGAAAAAGAGGACACCGCAGGTTAATATGAAAATCCCTGTATTTTCTGTCAGTACGTACGAGCGGAACGAAAAGCGAGCACGTCGTGATCAATTCTATGTGGGGCTCTCTCTATACACTTGCTATTCGTACGAGCGGCGATCACACACTGATGGAACGCTACGATCTCTTGCCGGGCTTTTCGTTAGAAACGTGGTTGCGGCAGCAGCGGGCCCGGTGAGTAGTGTGGTTTAGGTTTCTCTCTTGATCAAAGAGTGTGCTCTACCCTCCCTCCTCCGTCTCCCTTCACCTTTCCCCCCTCGCGAGCACAGGCTCGCGGACTGTTAGAGAGAGAGAGAGAGAGAAGGGAATAGATGGGTACCACGAGGAAACATCAAGGACAGAGTTGAGCCCCCCCTTCTCCTCCTCCTCTAGCAATATCACCATTCGTGTGTTAGAAGAGGGAAAGGCTCGGTGTGTCGGTTGTGTTTGTCGTACACCGGGAGGAAGACGGATGACAGCGAGATTTATACAAAGTGATGTGTGAAAGAGTGCTATATTAGAAGGAGGGGGTATGATAACACGAGGCAAAAAGAAAGAGGGGATTGAGGGGAGTACGTGCTTATGGACCAATCAGAATTGGATTCGTCACGGGGTTTTGGGGGGGAAAGGGGATTTAATACACACACACACACACAGATCCCCCTCTCCTTCGCGCAGCAATAGAATAGTACCCTTGCGCGATCAAGAAAATAGTCCAGTGTTTTCTTCCTTCCCTTCACCCCCTGGACCGATACTAAAAGGCACGCGACCAAAGCTTGTGTTTGTCCCCCTTAGCCCCTCAGAAACCTAGTTACCACAGAGGGTTAGAGGGATGATGAGAATAACTCCGTTTCCTCCCCTGTTTGAGCGAAGCCCCGCCTTTTTCTTCCCTCCCCAGGCCGCGCGATGGAAATGTGGGAACCGCGTGTTGAAATTGGAGCCAAAAATGCTGCATGCAGCGCTTGCTAGGAGAAACACTCGGAACTAACAGCGACCGGCAAGTAAACACGAAAACAAATGATTATTATCATTTTACTATTTAATTATACCAACATAAACATCATTATTTGATCGTCTAAGAAAATGTCAAGGGCTTAGAGTGAATATAAATCAAATAACTATAATTATATTTTGAGCCAAATATAAATAATCATCTTAATTATCTTATTTTATCCAATAAGGGCCTACTTTATTTTATGTTATTTATTATCTGTACGCGAAAGCACTAAAAATATAGATACCACATAAGTTATAAATAGAAAGTTCATTGGCGACTGCAATTTGTGTCTACATATTGTGTTGGAATTAATAACAAGATAAAAAAACGATAGCTCAAGTATAATGATACCATTTATTTAATAGAATAATGTTGAGCATAATGTCAAAATTAAAGTTATCACAATTCCGCGTACACAAATAAAATTAAAGTGATTACAAGTCGTGTTCATAAATAAACTTGCCTCTACCCCAGTCCAGAGCTCAAATCTCTACCACGAACATACATTTCAAAATATTAAAATTAATCGTTAAAGTGTTAGAGATTTAATGGTTAGCTAATACAATTTAAGAAAGTTACATAAATTGTTTCCTAACTCTATAATGGTAAGATATGGGTTGATTTTAAAAGTCAGAACAGTATTTGGTAATTTCTAAAAAATTATATTCATACATCAAGTCATGATAGATATTTGCAGCTGTCACTTTTGATAAATATTATCAATACCTATAAATTACACAAACAATATAGACTTAGTCGAATGCTATCAATTTTGGACGCAAATAAATAGGTTTGAATATTATAAACTGTTCTTTCAACCAAACTCAGCGTTCCCAAAAATTATGATTCCATTGTTTCAAGTGACTTACTGCTCGTAGACCTATAGAAAATAACTCTAAATGGGTCTAAGCTTAATTATTTCTTGTGTAGTTCATATATGTATTACGTTTGAAAGCTATAGGCCTAGTTAAAACAAAGATAATTTATTTGAAATATTTTCAACCATTCTGAGATACTGCAAGAATGTCAACATTCAAGTGTCCCACACATAAGACAATTCTAGTTTTACGTTACATGAAATAACTTGGAGGTGCTATGAAAAATAACAAGTGTACATTTTGTTTTAACGTCTAAAATCTCCTGGTCACAAAGCACGCTACTTTAGAAATTAGATCACCATAGAAAAAAAAACCCAGCGAAACGAAAAAACCAATGAAACTATTAGACGATCAGTAACTTGAAAATTAACACTTTAATTGAAATGTAAATATTCACCAGCTAAATAAAAGCCAACTATTACTACACCTTTTCACTTTTTGAAGATAATATCACTCAAGTGAGCTTCACTGGAAGTCAGGCGAACCTCAGCACATTTTACATCATTTTCCTCAACATAGATCGTCTAATTGTTTCCGCCACACTTTTTGTGTGTGGTCAAATGAATACATAATGTTGAAGTAACAGCTTACTCCCTAGTGTTTGGAGTGGTTTCCCACCATTTAATAATAGAGATATTGACTATTTGTAAGCTATATGGGTTTGTACTTTTTCTTTGATTAGTAAATATCAAGGATCAAAGGTCAAGAGTGTGGTATTAAGCATAACGCCCTTTTGTAAGTCATTGGGTGAGATATGTGGATTGATTAAGTCTTTGTTAATCCCCGCCTGAAAAAATAGTTAAGCTTTTAAATCGGAATTTTATATTCAGCTTCTATTTTGCTAAGCTTTGCTTCCCCTAACAATGCTTTATCAATCGCCACTGATTCAAAAACACAGTTTTCGTCATACCTACTTATATATGTGAGTTATACACTGGGCTTTTTTTTTAACCTAAAAACACACAAAATCTAACCATAATTCTACACAAAGTAGTTTTAAGAAATGATCGGTGGTGAGTCATCGCATTTAGTTAAAAAAAAAAGTACTAATTTACAGAAAATAGCCTTTACCTTGCACAAACCCAAATGAGATCATATTTCCCCTCTAGAGACTTGGCGAAAGTCTTCCACGAACAACTGGTAATTAATTAGATATATCCATCTATCTATACACTTTACATCCGATTAAGATGTCCATACGCCTTAATATGGAGGCTATTTATTTCTTATTATTAAATATTGGTCTCTGATTAGGCTACTTCATTATTCCTTCAACTTACGATCTCTTGAATTGTTCGAAAATTATTTACCTTGAATTAACTCTTAAATAAAAGTTATGTCCAGATAACATCTATAGTCTATAATAAAAGCGATATGGTATATGATGGTCTGTTTAGGGTTTTTCTCTAACTTCCCAATAAGATACAAAGCTTAAACCTCGCACGATGATTACCTAAGTATTGTAGTTACCCTCAACATTTTTTAAACGGATTTTTTTTTCAGGGGGAGGAAGGCATTCAGCACACCGTGATCGCGTAGCTAAAGCGTGGAGCAAAGAATTTGATATAGTTTTGTTTGAAAATAAAGTTTACAATAAAAACACAGTACCCAACATTAACAAATTTCTCAACTTAATACAATACAGTATATTTGAGAATTATAAACAGCTATTCATAGGTTTTTTAAAAGCACCGCATCTTACTACCGGTCCAGGTTTTACGATATCTTCATAGTAAAACCTCGAAACGCCATCACCAAGCCTCCCAATATATATTTATTATCATTCAACAAATATTTATTCTCGATCTTATCCTCACCTTATTTCCAAACCCTTGTTTGTCTAATTTATATTTAAGTTTATTTTCTATGATCGAAGATTATCAAATAAAATCACACTCGTTTATAGTTGGGATTGAGGTCTACAAGAAAAAAAAATCAATTCAACTTTAACCAATCTTAAAGCAGGTATTTGTTTATTTTAAACATTCAATCGACTTTAATTAAAGTTAAATGGGCCCCGCCTTCAAACACATGTGCTATGGACCATTTGGAGGGAAAACATTTTTAATTGACTTACCCATGAAATGCTGGGTTGCATCCAAAAATAAACTTCAGTATAAATTAAACATTAAATATTTAAAAGTAAATCAATTATATGGAAAAGGCGGCAGTATTTATGGCCACACTAGTGTGTCGTGGAACGTTGCTAGACTAAGCAGATCTTGTTAATACTGTGGTTGTTATAAGTTCTCTCACCATTTCACCAATAATACACAGGCTCTGTTCTAAATATCTCTCATGGGATATATTTTCGTTGGTACCTTGCAGATAAATGTTCTACTGGCTGTTGAAAACAATATTCACCGATACAGTTTGAACTAAATCTGCTTACCTTGGCAACATTGAACGACACGACGCTGGTAATGGACAGCAAGACACATAGCAATAAAACTTAGAAAAAAAAAGTAGAAGCCTTTTCCGAAGAACGTCCTAAGATTATTTCCCGCAATATTTGTCCTCATATTTATTATAGCTGACTAGGGTGATCAATATCGACAAATTTCACTGTGGGAAGATGCATGTAAGATAGAAAACTTTCTGTCATGGGAAAAGGCTTTATCTATTTAAATGGAACTAATACAGTATTATCGGTATCATCCCAATTTTTAAAGTTTACACTATAATTTAGATTTTCATAGGGACGTTAACACCAGAAACATTACCAAATGAAAGCAATGACAGCAATTCCAGCTATTTTACGAATATATATGCAGTGTTTGTTCTTGTTATTTTTAGCATCGCATCTTAATACCCGTACGGGCTATATACTTATGTACTAATTACGCTTATTATTTTAGGGATTAGGGAGGTAATATATACAGAAAGTGTACCCGGATTTGTATGGAGGGAGAGTGGAAAACCATTTTGGGAAAACCACCCTTAGTACACCCGACCTAGATTCAAACATAGATCTCTCCGTCATCGGCAGTCTAGGCTACTGCGAGAGTATAGCGTTAGACCACGTGATCACAGAAGCGGATACGTGGTAGTTGAATGTGTCACCAACGATGGGTATGTTGTAGAGCAGATATATAAATAGCTCAATATTATAATCGAAACTTTTTCCAATTCATCACTATCCCTTGGATTTCAATTATCTGAAAATGTTCTTCTCTAATTGTCATTATATGATTGTATCTTATTTTCAGTACGGTGTATCATCAATAAGATAGCCTAATTAATATAAATGTAAGTTGTCTCTTCAAGTTCTTAGTAGGCCAAAAGCCACCATTGCGAAATACATTTCTTAAAATTCTAAGGAAAATTCTGACCTCCAAGTTTAATGTTGTTCCGTAATATGGTTTTTCATTCTCTTTTCAATCGAGTGCT
The DNA here is from genome assembly GCA_902151455.1 of Timema bartmani. Lineage (NCBI taxonomy): Eukaryota > Metazoa > Arthropoda > Insecta > Phasmatodea > Timematidae > Timema > Timema bartmani. Next base: position 349,946 of record CABFWB010000007.1, read on the forward strand.
TATGCTTACCTAATTATGACTCAATTCATTGGGTGAGATGGGTGGTTTCTCACGGAACAGTGCCAGCAATTGCCTGAGATTAGGATTAAAAAACACAAATAATCTGAGGAAATACCAATCACGGGATCGAACTATGATCACAGAGTCATGAGTGCTAGCCACACACCTAAATCTGCTGTTCTTTAAAGAGTCAATAGTAGAGATGGTTCTAAGTAAAGCAAACATCAAAAAAGGGGGAGGGTAGTAAAATACCCTCACTCTTAGCCCTCGAACACCAGCAGACAGGTGGATGTCGATGGTTTTTACAGCCACTTGAGGAAGATCGTAAATGTCTGTTCTTTTTCGGCGCGTGCCGCTTCGCTGATGCTTTTATCTCTATCCTTTTTTTTATGATAGTCATAATAAACATGTAACAGTCATCAACACTTATTGCTCATTGTATGGCGTTTACTTCCCATCTTTATTCGGGGATTGCTCATCAGAACTCGGAAGTCTTTAGCTCATCCATAGTCTTGCTACTGTAAAGCGTTTTTATTGATTGAACTAGTATTTATTACTTTGGGTTGGGTGGGAGTTGGGGGTGAGAAGGATTTTTTTTTTTGGGTTGACTACACACACGTCTCATGGTCGTCCACAGCGTGGGTGCCTTGGGTTCCAGGGCACCCTCATTAGCCACAAAAAAGTGACAAAATAACTAAATACCTTTTATTTAATGGAACTACTTCGATGGACATTACAAGGTTATAGGCTTAAGATCCTCTTTCTAGGCTGGCAGATGGATGGCATTACAATTTATAGGCCTAGTGTTGGTATTTCTAAGAATAAGTTCTTATAATAATATTAAAACTGATTCTCTGCGGGGGAGTGGGGCATTAACCCCGCTCCCTTCTTCTTCCAACCGGCACCACCATCAGCATTCACCCTGCACTCCCTTATGGCACGTCTATTATTTTGAATTATATATTATTTTCCAACAATTTATATGACATAGAATACTTTTTAAGTTCAATTGAATTAATAAGTAGTGATAATTAGTCTTGTCTGATGTGAAATGAGGAAAATCGTGACAAACCTATAAAAGATGATTCCAAGATGGAATCGTATGGATAGTGCACCTGATAACGATTCGTCAGGCAAAGGTTAAATCCCAACAAGTTATATATAAATTGGGTTTGGTGTTTCTCTTATTTTAACTTCTGATATCAAGAGAAAGTATTGTAATCGTGAAAATCTCTACCTCGAGATTATGACGAATTCTTACGTTTTATGTGTTTATGTGTGTCCGAACAAAAAAATGGGGATTTTGCAATTCTGCCTGCCCTCATGTTTATCTACCTGTCCCTGGCCACAGATCCGAAACGGTTTGATGGGTTTTGTTCTAATTGGATATATAGATGTTATAGGGAAATACCTCGGGAGGATATTTAATTTTGACCCTGGCCCTCAAACTAAGGGTAGTTTACTTCGGAGTGAATTTTTTTTAAACTCTTAATTGTCAGAAAATGTCTAATAAGTTTGTTTAAAATGGCTATCAAAAGAGTGTTTGGGTGAATAAATATTCGTTAAGAGTTTACCGACAAGTGATTTTCAAAACTTTGAAATATTTTGAAAATAGATGTAATAATTTTGATTTAAATATAGGCTACATCTGGGGAGTCAGGAGTGTTTCATATGACATATAAAACTTAATACATTT
>CABFWB010000007.1:351689-379871 GCA_902151455.1 Timema bartmani
GAGTTAATTTAGGGTAGTTTACTGATAACATTTTTTTTAAAATTTGAATATTTTAAAAAGTGGCTCTAGCAATTTGGTTCAATATATGTAGGCCTACTTGTTAAGTTTCTTATATTATAAACAATTATAGGCCTACGTATTTGTTTTTATAAAAAGAATAATTTATAAAAGTTTACTTATGAGTGAAGTAAAATTTGAACTTTTTACAAAATAGCTCAAAGTTTACTTATGACTGAAGTAAAATCTGAACTTTTTTCATAATAGCTCTAACGATTTTGTTCATGATGGTATCGGGGAGTATAATTTTCGAGATCAATAATATTATAAGGAAAAATCATCTTAATAAGCATAATTCAAAGTTTTGTTTATAAGGACAAAGTATATTTGAGTTTGTGGCTTTATGATATTAATATAATTAGAATAGTTTTTATATTATATTTATATAAAAACTAAATAATTTTAATACACCTAAAAAATAATTGTAGTCTTAATTATAATTATTTATGGAAACATCTTCATCCCACACGCTTTAAATTTGTGATCAATATCCTGCCATCTAGCGGTAGTTTATTCAACTACTAGAGGGTATTCTACCTGCCTCCTGTGGCTCGCTCACTTTTAGTCTGACTATAAACATCTCGTTAGTTATACATTTTGCACTTATTAAATTATTTGGTGTTTTGAAGACTGAACGTTTGTAGTCTAAATTATTTTACAGGTACCTGCTTCATGGGCCGTATATTTAACACACCCTTACAAATTTTCCATGCTTTAACCTATAATTAGTCGGGTAAGTTTAAAGGTTGGAATCAAATCGCGTGTCAAATCATTGCATGCTACTATAATAGAAAATGTATCCTAAGCAAACCCAGCCAAGCCAAAAGGCAAACATGCGTAAAAATAGCTCATTTACTTTACCTCCAGAGCACGGAAAGTCCATAGATTATTGTCTATGAACCTTGACATTAAATCATGGTAATATCCATAACGATACACGCTCATTTTATTTCTTGTTAAGAGATTCCTCGTTTTGAATAAAAATGTACCCAATCGATAGACTATAATACGTAAGAAAAATTGTTAGTTTGGAGGCATAGTGGTGAAATAAAGTTTATTGTTTCATCACATGGCTGATATCAGTAGCGTGACGTGGTTGGTTCCCAGGGATAGCAGAGTTGGTTTAAATTATACCTGTGAGTATTTCTCATACCTACTTTGATGACCACATGGTCTAAGGCTTCACTCTCTTCTTAGACAGAACTTCCGATAGCAAAGATATCGGGGTTCGAGTCCCCCCCGAGTGTACAGAGGGTGGTTTTTCCAGGGTGGTTATTCCACCCTCCCTCCACGAAAATTCGATTGCACTTATTCTAGACCCAAACTATTTCGTTCTTAACACATTAGCGCAATCAGTACATATGCGTACAGGTCTGAACATGTACTAAGACGCGATGCTGTGAAATTTATTTTTTCCCCATCCTGTAGAACTTTCAATGGTCTGGTATCAATGAAAATAGATTCTTATGTGAGCTGTGTAGCCTATGCCTGACTATTCAAATTGGGAATGAGTCTCGTAGAAAATAATATAATAGGTACAGTTTCAATAAGATCTGACTACATTATAACAGTCCACGACACAACACTCATTGATATATATTTTTATTCTAAAAGCTTTCAATGATTCGCAATCTTTTCCCCTTTAATACAAAAATAAATCCTAAAAATCTCGTGGCACACCAACATATATACAATTCTTAATATATAAAGAGAGTTTTATTTCATCGTTTATCTCTAAATTTTACTAGGAACATTCTCATTTAATTTTGTGTTTGATAGGAAATACATTTGACAAACAAATTCTTGGAAATATACATTTTAAATGTTAATAAGTACACTGAATGCCTAAATGTTCTGGCAAAACTAGAATAACGTCACACCACATCAGTTTTAACTCCTTATAGTCTATGGCATGTGTGACCTTCAGTTATTATAATAAGTACGTTTTATTTTTTTATTCTTTAATTAGTCTTCTTCACTTCAATTACGCACTTTAAAAGATTGGCCAAGATTATTATTGCAACTAATTAATCCTAAAATTAAACTTTGAAAGGATGGCTATTTAAAAGAAAAGTATGAAATCTCTTATTTTAAGAATTATAAAAAAATACTACAATTATGGATGTACAAACTCCTAATTACTCTCTAATCATCCTTTACTTACTCTATTGCATTAGTAACTCCAATATGCTGCACTCCAAAATATGCCATCTATCCCTATCTTGAGATAATTCTATCAGTCCACCTCATTACACCATGTCTCTTTAAAGTCCATTCTAATGGTATCCTTCCATCTGAGTTTTCTTATTTCCAATGGTCTCTTCTCATTGGGTTTAGCAGTCAGTACCTTAAACATGGTTCTAGATTCTTCAATTCGCGCTGCATGTCCTGCCCACCGTAATCTGCGAGATATGATCATCCTAGTAATAAATGTCTTGTGATGAGTACAGCGTATATAACTCATTATTATGTAACCTCCTCCCCTCCCGAGTAGTCTCGTAACATTTTTGACCAACTATCTTCCTAAGCAACTCTTTTTAAAACTCCCTAAATTTCTTTTCGTCATGTAAAGAAAGAGACCAAGTTTCACAACCATAAAGAAAAGCCGGCTGGTTATTGTTTTATATAACATACTTACTCTGGGTTTTACATTCCTTAACAGGTGATATATTTACATGTAACTGACCGAGTAAAGGCATGTATTTCTCGAGTTTTTTTTATTTTCCTGATTTACACTACCTATATTAATATCGTTATGGCTTGTAACAATTATTCCTAACTATTTAAGCTCACTAACCATATAAAATAACAAGTTTGAAGTAATCTCTAAATTTATCGTCCTCAATCTGTAATCTCTATGCAATCATATACTTAGTATTTTCAGCGTTCATTTATAGACCTATTTCCTTACCAGCCTCTAATGTAATTTATGTATTCCTTGCAACAGATTTCTTACTATTTATTACTTAACAAAGTATGATTTAGTAAATTGTATCCCTTGTATTAAATGAAATGAAAACCACTCTTCATACCTTGTGTTTGGTTGAAAATACAACTTGGAGGGATGGGGATTCAATATTGATCAAATATGGACCTACTCAGAATTATTCATTTTTTACGTGGGGACATAATTATATTAATCATCTTTACAAATAAATGAAAGTGTAGTTTCTTCAAACTACCATCCCTGTCCAACTTTCACTAAGCTTCAATACACAACTAGTAGCTGTGTGTTAAAATAAATAATTTATTAAGATGATTAGAAAATGAAGCCAACAATGAATTAAATATTTTAGCTTCAGTTGACAGGAGAATACATGAGATTATTTATAGATCTGGCATCTGGTGGAAGAATCATTTGATGGTCAACCAAAATGTTTAAAATTGATCATCCAAAACTATAACAAGAGTAGTAGGTTATTATAGATAACACTAAGTCTCAATAGTTGTACTACTTAACCTCTTATAATATATATAAAATAACATTAGCATAAGGAACTCTCAAATTGTAAGACTGGACATGAGCTGAAATTTTTAGATTATTATCAGCACTGCGTCTTACTAACCGTTCGGGTTATACGCACTTACGCTAATGTGTAATGGTAGGGTGATTGTGAGATGAAATGGAGGACCTGCAGTTTAACGTGGAATCCGAACCACGGTAGAGGCCTGGCATTCCTCACATTCACAAGTTGTGATTAATACACGTCTTTTCAGAGGTGAAGGAAGGGTTTGGCAATCAGATAAATCTGTGCCGGGACCGAGGATTGAACCCCGGACCCTCAGCACAGAAGTCTGACACCTTACCCCTAGACCAAAATTTTTAGAGTATAAATAAATTGTGGTAATATATTTTTTTTTCAAATGAGAGCTATCTAACGTGTGTTTATTGCCAGTTTCCTGGTTACCCGGGGAGGGGAGGGGGGATCTGGGTTAGTTGATAATCCCTTAACCCCAGACGCAAGAAATGTTTTAAAATGTGTTTTGCCACACTAAACTTATTTAGTTTGATTTATTTATTCAATAGGTCTGTGTGTGCTATAGAACTATTTTTTAATAACTTTTAATAATATTTACATCTATACGGTTGTCTTCATGCTCACCAGCATGGGCTGCCAATTTCTCTAGCAGTTCTCTCTCTACTTCACCGCGTCAAGCGCTCTTCGTGGCAGTGAGATTTACTCTCATAAAAAACACACAAACAAACCAGCGCAGGTACTAAGAATAGAAATGCTAACCAACCGTCAAAAATTTAAGGGATATTTTCGTAATGCAGACCAAGTGGTTAGAGATGCAAAAATGAAAACCAAAAACATATTTTAATAAAAGTAATATAATATTTAAAACAATCAATTTCAATCCGATATTTTTATTCTATTAAAAATTGACATTTTAATCCAAATTCTATTCACGAATAATTTGTTTCTCATGTGGAACCATTCTTCCACATCAGTGGTCACATAATAAAAGGAACTGGATTCCTGAAGAATAAGTAGTTGTGGCTCGAATCTAGGCCGTAAGAATTGGAGGTTGATTTTCATATGTGATTTATTACTGTGGTTTTCCCATTTCCTATTCGTGAAAATGAGAGTTAATCTACTTCAATGAACCCTCATTATCCCTATAAACCTCAAAATACGTCATTGATAACCTTAATAGTTGGAAGGAAGCACATTTAAAATGAGCATGGTACCCTCAAGAATAAGCACTAATAAACCTCCTCAGGCCTTTAAGAAATCACCATGAAGGGGTGAATTCATATATGAAAATTCCTTCAGCGTCTACCTCGGTGGTCAAGGGGTTACGCTCTTACTTCAGGGCACGATGTTCGTGGGGTCAAACCCCATCCAGAGTCGATTCGATTGTTCTTGAGCAATACAAATTCGTAGCACAACTTCATTCGCAGGGAAAGTAATGCCATCGGTCATATGTCAATTGTGGCACGTAAAATAACCCTGGAAGGTATGTGAAAATACTTTTCTCGGTAACATTTCAGTCTCGCTCATAGAAATTATCATGTGCTGATGTAATTAGTCGGTTCAGAAAGTGCACGTTAGATACCTCAAATAAATCAAAATTAAATTGTTTAAGGTGCGGCAGAATGGAGCGCGAGTAATTTTACAGTTTTTTCTAGCACTACATTTTTTTGGCCAAAATAAATCATATATTTTTGCAGTAGCAACATAGAGTTTAGTTTTCAGCACATGCTAATATCAACAGATCTTGAATATATGTCAAGGGTTTCCTGGAATTTTGTCAAAACTTTTTAAATAGAAAGAAAAAGTTTTGACGAAATTCCAGGACACCCTTGAAATATATTCAAGATCTGTTGATATTAGCATGTGCATAAAACTAAACTCTATGTTGCTACTTGAGAAATATTTGATTTATTTTGGCCAAAAAAATGTAATTTCAATAAAAACTGTAAAAACACTTGCACTCCCTTCTGCAGCACCTTAATCTATATATGGAGTCGAGTAAGTTACTCCCAGCTCAAATGATAGACGTGCTACCCATTCAAACTAAATAGTCGGATTGGCACGCGAGAAAAAAAAACTTACTACTAATTGTTATCGGTCATGAAATAGAAACAAGTTAAGTAGGCCTATAGAATCGTGATAGCATCATGATGAAGTGTGAACAGTAAGAAAATTGAGTGTGTCGGAGGTATAAACAAATAATGCATCCATAGTTATTAAAGAATGTTGAAGTCTTGCTAGATAGAAGAAAAAAAAAACAAGAAAAAATAAAATAAAACTACCAACACCATTTCTTGTGGGGCCTATCTTTATATCCAGACAGTCTATTCTCGTTCCGTTTCATTTTCTCTTCTCGCTATTCTACGTTCCTTCTCTCTCTCAATACGAGCCCGGTTTACGAGCCAATCTCACCGCTTTGAATTGGCCATCAGCGATAATTTGAAGTGGGCTATAACCCATTCACCCCTTCCCCCCCCCCCTCACTTCTAACCATCTTTTCACTTGAATGGTAAAGGTGTAGTGTAGTCATAGGGTTATTGGCCACTAACCGAATTGAGTGGATTATAAACCCACTAAACAGATATAAAAAAAAGTTTATGAAGGGGAAAGAAAAAAAGGAAGTATAAAAAGAAAGGCAAAGTGGATTTTACAACTTTTTAAGGACCTTTTTCTGCCAAGTTTGTATGGTTACAGTTTTGTGACTGATAAATGTTGTGATTTTGTCTTTTTTTATACATACATAATTTGTAGCAGGCACATTAAAGTTGTGATGGCCAATGCTTGTAGTACACATTAAAGATGATGTTAAGTAGGATATTTAAGGAGTACACTTGTATTTCTTCTAAGTCAGTCTAATCTTTTCACATCTCACCCACAGATAGCTCTGTAAATAATTACCTTTATCAATTTCTTAGCAGACCAATAACGGATAGACCCTACATAACACATTCCGTTATCACACCGTTAAGATTTTAATACTCCTTTGAATTGTGTGTCAAAATAAGTTAGAATTTATGAAATAAGATTTTTAAAAAAAACTTGATTTGCTATTTTTTTAAGATAAACTTATTATATAATAATTTAAAGCACAATTTACATTGAAAATTCAACATTCTTTGACCAATATCTAAAACCTTAGACGCTTGGTGTTTATTAATTACTTGAACCCTAATTCTAAGCCAAAATGACCTTTCATGAAAATATTCAAAAATAAGCTTTCAGTAAACTACCCATAAGTAAGATATCATATTCTGAAAATTGAAAAATGACACCTGGACACGGGAATCGAACCCGGGACCTTCCTGTGTCCAGGTGTCATTTTTCAATTTTCAGAATATGATATCTAGCTGATGTAATTACCATTAATATAGCTCTGGCTATTTACTCTTAATACCCATAAGTAAGTTTTCTTCATAAAAACAAATATCTCATCTTGTTAATCACAATTATATTATTATTATTATAATAATAATAATAATAATAAAGGAAATTATTATTATTATTATTATTATTATTACTAGAAGTTCTGTCTTACGACAGGTTGATTCCTTTCGACAGTGAACTTAGACTACCAATGCGCCCAGTCCTTTGCCGCCTCCTTCAAACCCAGAATATCCTTCTTTCCTTCATGTCATCTAGTATTTAAATCCTCCATCTTCCTAAGCTCCTCTTTCCCTCCTCACACCTTCCTTTTATTACGTCGTGCAATGTACAGTTCCTTATAATGATGTGTCCGATCCAAAATGGTTCTCTTCTCACCCACTCATCTTAGGAGTTCTTCATTTGTCACCCTGTCTGTCCAGTGATCTTATCAAGTTTTCTCCAGCACCACATTTAAACTTGCAGCAGTAACTTCTTCTGGTTGAATGCTTACTTGTTCATAATAAACGCTCACAATAAACAATATATATATATATATATATATATTGTTTATTGTGAGCGTTTATTATGAACAAGTAAGCATTCAACCAGAAGAAGNTTTAGTCTGAATCTTCATTTAACTTTCAAATCACTCAAATCACAAATATCAAATTCGAATCTTGGAAAAATTATGAACTTCAGTGGAAATATAAATATTATGGAATAAATAGAAAATAGAAAGAGTAGCTAGATGTTAAAAATAATCTTATGAATTATTCTTTATAAGATTCATACAGTCAGTTAAATGTTAAATTACTGGCCTGAAGCATGTTTATTTAAGTACATTCTATAATTACGTTGGTTTTAAAACACCAATATGCAGTATTAAGAGCTTTAAAAAAATTTAAATTAAAACAATTGAAAATAAATGGTACGGAACCCTGCACTGACTTTCTCGCTACATTCTTTAGTAAAAATGGAAATATTTACTCAAAACTCGTAATTATATGTGAAACGAGATGATATAGGCCTACACTAGCAAACCCGAACAAAAATTTCGCTAGACTACCGTAAAACATTTTTTTGACTCAAAGTTTTAAATTTTATAATTTTATTTTTAAAGAATTTAAGTCCTCATTTTTATATCTGTACTAATAAAAAAGATCGATATTTGGTCTACAAGGTTCAAAACTTCGTATTAAAATTTCGAATTTTGATTAAAACTTTCAACATTTTATTGGAGGTTGTACATCTAATGGTTTTCACATATCTATTAAATATCTCATTTATATATTTTGACTAGTAAAAATGTAAATATTGTCGCTAAAATAATAGATATATGTCATTGCTGTACAAACATTTCTGCCAAGAGGTTAAAGGGGAAAAAAAAACATCAAATTTTGAGAGACTTACTTATTTGCTTACTCTATGGCATTAGATAATTATTGCGTCAAAGCTTAGCTAGTATTCTGTACAACTAATGCTCACAAAATTGTATTAATATATTTTCCACTATCTGGGAAACTATTGTTTTTATAAAAACATATGTCAAATAAAAGTTTATGTTTAACAGTACCACAATTTTTCAATGATACGTTATTTAGTATCTCAAATAGTTTTGGCGATGCGTTAAAAAAATGAGAATTTACGCATCAGACCGAAACCCTTAAATTCATTTTGTTGAGAAAACGAGAGTAGCAATTTTATTTATGATAGTGATCAATGATTAGAAATTTAATTTAATCATTAATTTAATCACTTGAGCTGATTGTGAGAAAATCGATTTTTTCTCTTTTCGCCCTTCAGTAAACTGCCCTTAATTTTAGGGTAAGTTATTTAATACCAAAAACACCTTGGGGCAACCCTATGAAAACCCTAGATACCAAGTTTCAGCCCGATCAGTAAAATAGTTTAGGCTCTAGTCCGAGGTACAGACGGACAGAAATTCAAAAACCACTTTTTCGGATTCGGAGGTCATGAAATGTCGAGATTCATTAAAATCTCGAATTAGATTTTTTTGACGATCACAATACTTTCTCCCTCTGTAAGTTAGCGAGAAAGTAAAAAGGGTTTGAGTCTCAAATCCTATATTTTGTCAAATACTTGAATCCCAGATATTCTTAAAGATTCGAGGGTTAGAGGATTCAAGGAGACTATACCTACCTTAAAGAATGTTTCATGAAAACCAATCAATAAAATATAGTTCATCAATATTATACGATAAATGATTATTATTCCATCAGAAAACCTTGTGAAATGATGTTTAATCACGTCTGAAGTAAAAGTGTCATAGTAACTATATTCTTTTGAAGAAAGGTTTTTTTGCTATAAATTAAACTTGTGATATGATCTTCTTGAAGGTAAACACCCTTACACTACGATGTTGATGAGGAAGAATGCAGCAGCTCTGGCGCTTCAACACCGCACAAATATAAAAAATAAGTTAGAATTGTTTGTTGTGAACATAACAAATAACGGCAAGTTGTTTAGGGAAGATGTGATATAGTTTTATGTAACCTCCAGCTTAACAACAAACGATATAAGTGAAAAGTCGGTGAGTATGAGTCATTTTTGCACATTAACTTCATTTTATCATATAACCCAAATGAGTAGTAAGACGCGCTGGTGAAAAAAAACACCTTCACATTGGTTTAAGCTGTCATTTTAAATAATGAACCAATATATAAATATTACGAGATAGATAAACGTCTGTAGGTGCGTTTAAACAATCCTGTAAACGGATGCCGTGTCTACATAAAAAAAACTGTATCCGTAATATTGTAATGTTTTAATTATAAAATGTCTAGTTGTTATTTTTGATTTATTTTAAATTACAGGTATAATAGTTTAAGCTGTATCCACTCAAAACTAAGGTCACTTAAATCCTTAACGTGACTTGGTGACCTCATCACAGGATGAACCTCCTGTAGGATAGGCAATACATAAATCCAAATGACACGTAGGTTGTATTTAATAGTCCATAGGGGCCTGTTCCAATTGTATCGTGCGTTGTTGTGTAATTAGTATGCCCATCATCAATCAAATAACTGACGGGCTACTGGGTCGATGTATCATTACACACATTCTGTGCTTGTATTAATATCAAGTGGTCAATTAGCAATTATGTCTGGCACTATAAGATGAGCTATTATAGGCTTGTACGTCAAGTCTATTTTATTCTTTAGATTGAAAAATTACACCTGGACACGGGAATCGAAACCGGGACCTTTGGCTTGATTTGCAAATGCTCTAACCACTAAGCTATTCAGGAGTTGTGCCATGTCCCAGCTCAGCGGTTGGGGCATTAGTGTATTAAGTTAAAGGTCCCGGGCTCGATTCCCGTGTCCAAATGTCATTTTTCAATTTAAAGAATATGATATTTAGTCACGGCTATAGACATAACTAATAAATACAATAGTTTTGCTATTTAATCCTTCTCTTTATTTGCTTGGTTTGAGATAAGACGGAAATTGTATTGTTATTTATAGATTAAATTCAAATGATACAATTTTTCATTTTATTAAAGGCAGTCATTTAGCCTATATAAGTTATTAAAATTGGGTGAAAATTAAATGATGGGCCTATGATAAATTAAATTGAAATATGATTTGTACTTACAGGAGCATGTAAACATTATGCATATTATATCAGATCCCCTTTGGATCATTCAAATTTAGATGGATACATATTTGAACAAGTAGGCCTATGAATTTCCAGCAATTTATTTTCTCAGAAGAAAATGTTGAATCTATTTTAGAATATAGTAATTTGACGTTTTGATAATATTTAGAAGGAAAATAAATCTCTAGAGATATCTAATAGAGTTTAATACTGTTTAATATAATCATATAACCCGAACGTTTAGTAAGACGCGTTGCTAAAATACTGTTTAATAGACTATCTTTCTATTGTATTTTAACGTGCGTTTAGTTAAATTTTTAAATTAGGACCAAGGCAGAATAATCAATATAATATAATATATCTCCAAACCAAATTCTATTCCTGGAAACTTGAAAAACTGCCCCATATAGCCATCCAAATATAAAATTAGGAAATTTCCAAATTAAGTTCCAGGAAAATGAGGGGCCTATGGTTAGAGAAATAACTTTTTAGATGATGTAGAACATTAAAATTAGACAAGTCCGTGTAACCAAATAAATCTTAAAATTTCTAAGAGTGAATTGATGAAAAGGGGACGCAGGATTTCCAAATCTCAAAAGCAAATAGTATACAACTATTTCCCATTGTGGTGGAAAATCAAATTTCAACAAGCCGTTAATAAAACAACTCCAAATAAATATTAATGGCTGAAAATGTAAAATTTTTCTCGGGACTTTGGAAAACGGGAGGTGGGTGGGTATCGTAAGAACAGAAAAAATAACTTTTATGTACGGTAGAAATTTTAAATTTGGCAGGACGGTATGAGAACAACTCCAGATAAGCATATTCGTCTTAAAATTTGACATTTATTAAGTAGAAGTTGATTAAATGGGGAGAGAGTTGGGACTTTCAAAATTCCCAAAGCTAAAATAATAAATTACTTTTCAGTGTGGGAGATGGTTGAAATTTGTTAGATGGGTATAAGAACTAGCTCAAACAACAATTGAGGTCTGATCCTTAAATTTCCATTTGAATAATTAATAAATAGGGAAGGAGTGTTTCCTCAAGATTCCTAAAACTAATATAAAAACAGTTTTTGGAGTGATATAAAATATAAATTTACCATGTAAGTAAAGTCCTTCCCAGAATGTCCAGTGACATCTGAACATATTGAGTTTCAAAATTGAAGTCTGGGAAATGGAGGAACTCTAAATTGATACAACTTAAACCGCACTGGAAATCGGTATTCTATATTATTTATTTGAGAATTTGTAAGTAGTCCTACGTAAATACACCATATAAGATCATAAAATCTTGAAAATTCAAAATGGTAATGTAGGAACTGATAAGGAGTCGGAAGTGAGGGAAGGTGTAATTGCTTAAAATATTCAAAATTATTGTAAAATCTTCTTTTTTTAGCCAAGTTTGTAAAAGGACCACCTCAAAATAATCATAAAAGCGGGACAGTTTTGAATTTAAAATTATGGGGTGAGAAATGGCTAGTAGGGAAATAATTTCTCAAAATTGTAGACATTTATTTTATTTTGTAAAGGCAGATGAAAAAAAATCTCAAAATAAACGAGTACAAAAACTAAAGATTATCTTAAAGAGGATCCATTAGCGTTGCAGCTCAAAATCAAAGAATCAAATTAATTAGCGCATATCTAACATATACATAACTAAAATAAACGAATTCTAACATTGATAGGTGAACAGTGATGTTCTTTGGGAAACCATGATACTTATTATTCAATATGTTTCTGTAACATAGTATATTATTTTTTATTTATTTGGCACAAAAACACTGTAAAAATACGAACATTACCCCGTGTTCCATTGCATCCCTTATTAACAATTTTTATATTTGTGTTTATAAAAACTAACCTATAATATTGTCTTGGTAGAGTCAAATTTTTCATAAACAGATTTTTTTTAGACCATACGTACTAACAACAGTTTTGCAGAAAAAATTTATGATTTATCATTATTTAATAAGTGTAATTTTATAGGTATTGATAATTGATATCAAAAGTGATCACTTCAAATCATATGACTTGACGTATGAGTGGGTGAAAGTTTTTCTAGTAACTTTTCTAGCTGTCGGATGAGTCACTTCCTGAGAAAATTGGACTGTATAAAACGAAGTAGTAGCTTTACAAAAATAATTGTTTCAGATTTCTACAGGCCTAACAACCTGTTTTAGAGCCGTTTGCGAAATAAAGAAGCGACACAACACTATTAAATAATTTAATATTATTGCCCCAAACTGGTTGTAAGCTATTTATTAAAACGATGTGGGCTAAGCTGACATAAATATGCAAGAATGTCCATTATCAGTAGAGAATATCCATTATCATTAAAGAATGATTTTTAAAGTAAGTCGTGCAGGACGATAAGGTGCCAAAGGGGAATGTACAATGAATATATCTGAAAATATAATAATATAGACGAGATGGACCTACGGAAACAAATTAAAATAATGAAACATTACTGATTATTATAAAAAATTTTTTACTATATAACGTGGATAACCTAAGAAGCATGTGTTGAAAAAACAAAACGAAAATAATAACAAAACTCTATCGAAGAGTAATAAAACGTGCGGACATGAGAAGATTGAACGCCTACAGTTACGAATTCTTTCAAGTGAGTGTTGTATGGATTGCTTCACGGTAGATTACAAAAAAGAAAAGAAGTTCGATTCCTTTAACATGTGGCCATCTCGAGTATAGTGTGTGTCAAAAGTTATTCACTCCTTATTAGATTTTATAGGGCTTTTATTATAGGGACTTTAAATAATATTGAGACTTTGGATGATAAGAAAATATTCAAATTTTTAATTTATTTATACAGACGTAATCGAACCGACCTTAATAGTTTATTTTGGAGTGTCATCTATTACAATCCGTCTGGGGTGTTTGTGTATTTACACAGGGATACCAGGATAGGAATGTGAAATATATAGGAAAGGTACCGTACCAGTTTTTGGGTGGAAACGGTATAAAACTTACCCTCATTACAATGTTAAGTTTAGAGCCACGGCATCCCCTTCATCAATAAACCAGCTCATACTAGGTTAACGACCTAAGCCACGTGCCCACCAATGTGGGTTTATTAACCTACATAATTTTATTTCATTTTCGACTTTTGGAGATTGTTTAAATAAAAACTATGCAGCTAATATATGAATAAAAAATAACGTTTAAAATCAATTTATTTTAAAAAGATTTCAATACATTAACTTTAATCTTGGAGGTCTTAGGGTGAAGTAATCGCCTTAAAGCCCGATGTTCATGGGTTCAAACCCAGCCGGGGTGGATGGATTTATCTTTTAATATAAAATGGTAATTATATTCATTCAAAATTGCTTGGATCATTGTTGTAACAGACCTTTCTATACATTTTGAACTAAGATAAATAAGTTATTGTGTACGATATAATTGATCTACAGAAATTGTTCTAAAGTATGTGTAATGTTATAGTCCTTGTCCATGTTTAAGAACAATACTAGTAAATTTAAGTGTTGTTCATACAAAATTTACCACGTACTTTCTCATTAAGTTTCCATATCTAATTATGTTTACTAACCCAGATTTATTTGACTAACCATATAGTATGTTTTGCTATATTTTATGTAAAGCTGAATACAAAATATTTTAGAGTATGCTGTAGTCAAATTAAAATTCTTCATTCCTGGAAACATGGAAAGGATTTTTTTTTTACCTTTTGAAAGTTCATATCTACCTATCTATTATTTTTTTAAACTAGTTCCCACAAATTGAATTAATTCTAGGGTTTCCACTTTAGTCTTCTTATTCCCCCTTCTTTTGGGCATAGTTCAAGTTCAGTGGAGGTTTTCGACCTGCATTACAATATTTCAAGGGCAATTTAATTCTTCCTATACCTGGAGGACGGGCTGGCTTCTTCCTGATCATGAAATTTGTAAATTGTGTAAGGAACCACGTGGCTATACTAGTGATTTATTGTTTTTAATCTAATAGATGATTGATTCCAATCTTTTTTGAACAACTATATATTATTTGTCTCCTGATATTTTAGGAAACATTTTGAAATTCGATAGGAACATATTTAGATTTGCTTTAAGAATTTTTAAAACTGGAACTGAAGCGTTTCATTTTAATGAACTTAGCAAATACAAAAACTAACTAGTCATTTAAAAAATACATTAAATACTGTGAAAGCCACACATTTGGCAATACCTATATAAAATATATCAATAAAATAATGGGTAAACTAAGCTTCCTTCGTTTAATTTATTTTATCATGTTGGATTAGTAGGAAAATTTTTAAAAAAGCAAAAAAAGAGACTTGGTGTACACTTTTCAATAAATAAATAATTATATCTTGAAAACAAAATTTAATACATATAAATGGAAATTCCTTCAACACTAATTTTGATACAAATATTTAGAAACTAGTTTTTTCCCCAACTTGTGTTTCATGACGTTTATAAATTGCATTTATATAACGCTTTTCTGTGAAAATTACTTAATAGTGGCCAGGTAAGTCCAACACACACACACGCGCGCGCATACACACACACACACACACACACTTAAAAGGATGTCACTATGTGTTTTGGCTCTATGGACTTTATGCATCAGACCTAAAATAAGGTTCCCAAATTGTATCAGAAACAGATTTATATTTTCGACATGGAAAAAAATCTTACCGGCATTTCTTTTCTTTCATGCTTTACGCCGTGAAGAAAGAGAGGTCAAATGGTGAGGACAGAAGGAAATTAGGATATTTTGAGAAAAAGCTAGAAGATATAAGAGCCAAGGGAATGATTGAATCCACCTATTTATAAAATAAATAAACAGACGCATCTATTTATCTAATTATGTTCTAAATTTATAAATTAAAAAAAATGTTTTCAATAAGACCATCAAATAATCACACTCCTGTTATTTTAATATCTCTTAATAGCAGCATTATTAAATTAAATTTAGATTTTATAGAATTTATAATTAACTATAAATAAATTGTGGGTTTATTTAATATTAAAAGAGTTGATGAGTTGATTAATTTAAATTTCATTAGTAGCTTTAACACTTTAAAATGTGTATACTGTGACTTTTTAATGCCATAATTTAAAAAAACCTAATTAATATTTCTATAAAAATCAATTTGAAAGTTTCATCCTCCATTTTGGATTCGACATAAAGAATTTTTCAATTTAAAGATTTTTCTCATAAACCTGGCGATGGCATGCTTCATAACTTCAGTAGCAAATCTAAACCCTCTAAAGTAGGGGTTGGCAATCTTTTTGGGCCCCGATTTATAAATAAACAAATAAACTTATAAATATTCTCGTGGTCAGCCATCTTTTGTCTAAAAATTCTATATTTTATTTATTAAATTCAATAATTTCTCAAATAATTTTGTCCACCACCTTTCTAGAAAAAAATGGAATAAATTAAATGTATATTTCAAACTAAACTATTTAATGTAATTATAATTGCACTGTGCTTGATAGATGTTGACAAAGTGGCGTTTGAATCTTGGTTGAGAGAACTATTAATCATCTACAACGTGTTATTTCACTGACAGATTATTAGCCTTATCTTTCCAAGATAATGATTTTCTTATAAACTATCGTATTTATTGCAAACTATTAGTAACTAGCTCTAGCATTTTATTTGGAAGTTTCTTTACCTAAATTCTCTCAGGGCGTTTTAAAATATCGATTTAGATTTAGTTATTTTGATGAAAAGGAAAACTTTTAATGAAAATAATGTAGGCTTTAAAAACAAAATAAATCTTTGAAAAAATTAATCTTTCTCAATAATAAAATAAAACACACTTAGTTCTCTGATGAAGCATGAAACAGACTGTACACGCGTGTATGTGTTCGTGTCACAAACACATTCCACCAGAGTCTGTGAGGACGTGTTCACTGACATTACTTACTCTCCAGCCGAGTGTTATTCCCCCCCTCGAAAATTCCGGCGTGTCATGTTTATCGCCCAGAAAAACACACACGCGCGCTCCTGGATGGAGCTTTAATTACAGATGGATTCTTTCTACCCGCGCCTTACAGTGTGGTACACTGAGACAATTCACTTTCTCTGTAATAATTTACTCAGGAGTTATTAAAACACAAAAGATTGAGTTATTTTGTAAGAAAGAGAGAAAATACTCTTAAACAATTTTGTCAGTTTTTTTGGTTGAAATCCCCATCTTACCACCCGTTCGGGATATACACATATATACTCATTAAGCTTATGTGCTAGGAATGATTTAGGTGGAATTTAAAAAAAGGCTACTCTAAATTGTGTGAAAGGAAATTGTAATAAAACCTTCTAGGAAAGGATAAAACCTAGGTACACCCAACATAGATTCAAACCCTGACCTCCTGGTCATCGGCAGTCCAGTCTATTACAGAGTCACGCCTTGGACTGTGTGGCCACCGAAGAGGGTATGTGTGTGTTTTAAGAGAGATTGGCGACCCCTTGTTCCGCTAGGAAATCTCATGTCAAGTAAGCCTCTGATAAATAATATTACAAACACCACCACATAACACTTGCTTCGGTGGCCGCATGGTCAAACATGCTATTCTCGCAGTAGCCTAGATTGCCGATGACAGGGAGATCGAGGTTAGAGTATCGTTCGGATGTACTGAAGCTGGTTTTTCCAAAATAGCTTTCCCCTTTCCCTCCACGCGAATACGGGCACACTTCCTCTAAATATAACATTCCTAATCCCTAAAATCATTAGCGTAATTAGTACTTAAGCGTATAGCCCGAACGGATTGTAAAACATGGTGCTAAAAAAAACACACGAGGAATAATGTATTAAACGTATCAATAGAATGGTGGTCATCCATTTGGAAGTGATCTCTTAGATATAAAATATAGTTACCATTTTTTTCCCTTAATATTTATGTGGACTGCCATTTTGATGTAAGTCAGTTTAGAGAGTTACCTACTATTTTAATGGCTCATACAGCACCATATGGTCATGTTTTATAAATATGTTATTGGACAGTGTTTAAACTGACTGATTGTATCACCATTAAGAATTTCTATAAGCGAGAGCGAAAGGATCAACCAATTTTACCAGTAAAAGTATTTTCACATACCTTCCAGGGTTGTTTTACAAGCCACAATCAACATGGGACCAACGGGTTTAATTTCCATCTGAAGGAAGTTGTGCTACGGATTTCTATCGCTCAAGAAAAATCTGTTTACCTCGGCTGGGTTACAATACCCCGAACATCCGGTCCTGAGGCGAGCACTTTACCCAAATACCACCAAGGTCTTCAATAAGTTACTTCTATTACTACTACTACATGTAAGACCTACATAAAAATAATTAAAGTATAGGATAGTTCTCGAAATTTGTCAACTAGTCCAGGTACTCAAAGCTTGAGCCAAACGTTAAGAAAAATAAATGGCATGACACAATCGTACAAACTTTCTAATATTAAATTATAGCTTGGATTTAAGTTTTCAAAAATATTTTTTTAAACTAGCTTTAAACTAATTTCAATAATAAAACATCATATTGTCTTTTTAATCCCAATAAACCTTCTTATAATATTAATTGAAACAAAATTGTTTACACCATTTAAAAAATTACTAGTGACAACCGCACTGTTAAATATGTTTAAAATTATAACACTTGATACCTTGGTTCAATCTAGGGGGTGAGCGGCCGTCCTTAAACTACGCAAGATTTTTTCCTTCATAATTTTCGAACCCCCTTCTCCCCTACGTAAGGGATCGTAAGATTTTCCACCACCTCTGCCTCCCCACCTCTTATGTATTTTTTTTAGGATTTTATGAATGATATGATTTTAATCCTTTGCTTATATTTAGACATATGAAATTTTAGAATAATTTTAATGCAATAGCCTAAGTAAACGAAATACATGTGAAGATATATAATTAATATATCTATTTTCTGACAGTATTTTTTTAGATTTTGTCTGGTCATAAACATTGATACAAAACCTAACGTAAGTTGACTAATTCTGAACCTCTTCCNNGGAAGGAAACAAAAATTTACTGACCCCTTTACCCCCAAAATAAACCCCTATTAAGTTTAAGGATTGTTCATAAGATTACGGTATGTGTTGGGAGGAAGGCGAGGGGTGAAAGGAAGAAAGTACATTTTACGAGTAGATAACTACCCCCAGCGCACCCAGCATAGATCTAACCTTGACCTCTCCATAACCGAAAGCCCAATCTATTTTAATAAGGTTGTCCAAAGTTTATTCAAATTCAAAATGTGTCTCAAACAAATGTACGCAGTTTTTATCAGGATATTCTTATTTCTAAGGCCTATTAATTGTTTGAGATATTTTTACAAATATATTTTTTATATTTATAATATAGTTCTATGATCTATTTTGCTATTAAAAACTGTATTCTTTCTGTGTGGGAAAAGCCTCTAATTAATATAAATATCACCCATATCAGTAGCCTAATGGTATAAGAAGTCACTTTCGTGTTGGAATGGCCTGGTGATGACGGGAGAGAAAGGGGTTTGAGTCCCGAACGAGGTCTACAATTCTTAAATGGTTTTCCACTTTTCTTCCACGCATGTGCAGGTTTATTACCTCTAAAATGCTTCCTTAATCATTTCAAACCCATTGATTAATTATATCATTCGAATATATGCGTACAGCATGAACAGGTAGCAAGAGCCGGTGGAAAAAAAAAGTTAAACTTGTTTTAAAAAACACTACAATTATTTAACCTCCAAGAGCAATAATTTAGTTTCAAATAAATATATTAAGGATGCAAACACATTTAAATTTTTTTTCCCCAAGGATAGAGCTAATGGTTGTCTAGAAACATCTCTTAAGGTCCAAGCGTTCAGCACAGTTTGTGTGACTACCAATTCATCATAGACGACAAAACTCAGGCAGGCAGGCAATCAGTCAGTGAATATGAATGAAGTAAAGAGTAATTATTGTGGTCAATGGTCTATAGTAGAGCTTAGCTAAGAAATACATAATATAGTTGAGTGAAATCACTTAGCATTCATAATGCTTTGAAATAACGTTTTATTCTTTCGTATTAAAAAAAACACACACCATAATTATATTTCAGATAGTTTTATACCTGGCATACAAATTAATTTAAATCATTTTGTCAAGAAATGCTTCTCATACATCATATGAAAAGAAATAACGTCACTTCATCTGTCTTTGAAGAGCTCTTTAGATGCTTTATTACTATTACTTTATTTTATGAGGTGAAAAAAAATCTACACTCAGACCATGACTCTTTTAAAAGCAGCCAACGGTGTTGACTGTCCTTGGATGTAGATATATATATTTTTTTGTCGCCTGGCCTAAAAGAAGGATTCATGTTTGAAGTTTGAAAAGAGTAAAGAGTCAAAGGATAAGAGGAAAGGGATAAAATAAAAGAATGTGAAAAAAAAAGATAAGTAAAATGGAAAGGTGAACCAACCAGGTTGAGCTTCACAGCAGGTTTGTAAAGTTTGTTGAAACCACCTTGCATTCTATACATTGTCAATAGTACTAAGGTGTCTCCATACCAAATTTGGGGACTGCTGGAGGTGAAGGGTAGAGGATTATGGGGAGACGTCCCTCATAATTTCCCATGTACTTTTGATATAGTAGTCAAAGTAAATTTAGTAATAATACATTTATTTTATTAATTTTTTATTAACACACACTAATCAAAGCATCTATATGCATGTAATATGTATATACATATATATTTTAAATCCACGTTTTACGAACAATTCTGGATATAGACTACGCTTATTTACTAACTACTATAATTGGTTATGAAGGAGAGGTTGAATTTAGAGGAAGTATACCCGCATTTGTGTAGAGAAAGTCTGGAAACCATTTAGGAAAAACCACTTAGTACATCCAACTGGGATTGAACCACAATTTTCCATCATAGGCAATCTAGTCTATTACGTATTTTTTTATTCAAACATACAAAAACAACTAAAGATTTAGATCTAATTAACTGTTTGGTTTTAACTGAACAGGATGAAGGGAACACATGTTAAGATACCACCCCATCATTTGCTTAAAACAGAGAGTAAACACAAATTGTGGAGGGGAAAAAACATATTTATTTGCCAATCAGTCTGGAATCAAAAACCCGGTAATAGCGATTTAAAGACTTTTGTGCTAACCACTTTGTCTAACAACTTCAATTTAGGGCCTAACTCCTACGTGTAACCATACAAAGCTATAAATAAATCGCATTGCTTCTATTTATCATTCGTTAGATATAAAGCCTAGAATGGGTTAAAACTTAAGAATAAAATTTGTTTGGAATCTGTAAAATTATTCGAAATAAAATGTTCATTAACGATTTGCCCAAGTAGGCCAGACCTCTATTCTGAAGGTCTTGGGCCTAGATCTAACCGTAAAAAAAGTATTGCCAGCGTTTGTTTTAAAATTAAGACTGCAATTGTATAAAGTTCCTTTAATTTGAGGTAAATACATTTAAATGTATTTTATTTCAGGTGTTCTTGAGTGAACTCTTCAAACATGGGGTTGGATCATAGGCCTATATTAGGTTACGACTTACACAAAGACCCGATGTTCGTGGGTTCAAACCTAGCCGGGGATAACGAATTTTTCTTGAGCGATAAATATCGATGGCACAACTTTATTCGGAGGGAAAGTAAAGCTGTCGGTCTCATGTTGATTGTGGCATTTAAGATAACCCTGGAAGATATGTTAAAATACCTTTTCACCAAAATTGGTAGGCCCTTTGGCTCATCAATATTCTCGTGTGCAGGGATCGTGTACGTTGAATACCTCAAGTAAATAGTATAAAAAAAATATTGCACAGCACAAATTAATAATGTGATCTGTGGAAAACCCTTATGATAGGTACATAATATAAATTACTACGTATTAAATAATATAAATTACACTCTAAGATGTTTTCAATGTTCATAGAAAAAAAATTGTTGATATACTCTTATCATCTAACTCTATCTCCAGGGATTATAGCATTTGAAAGTTTAATTATTATTATTATTATTATTATTAGCACCGCGTCTTACTACCTGTTTGGGCTATACGTACTTACGCTAATGTGTAATGGTAGGGTGATTGTGAGATGAAATGGAGGACCTATAGTTTAACGTGGGATCCGAACCATGGTGGAGGTCTGAAATTCCACAAATTCACAAGTTGTGATTAATACACGTCTTGTCAGAGGTGAGGGAAGGGTTTGGTAATCAGATAAATCCATGCCGGGACCGAGGATTGAACAGCGGACCTCCAGCACAGAAGTTCGACACCTTACCGTTAGACCATCAGGTTACCCAAAAAATTTAATATAATCATTATATTTAAAAACATCATCTTGATTTATTTTAAATGCACATCACATATCTACTCCCCAAAAGTGTCGTCAACGTTAAAACACATGCTCAAACCTACATTAGTGTTAGCTAATATAAGATAAGATATATTACATTCACAGTCGTGAGTTCTTCTTTTTTTCAATTCGCTGAGAAATAAAGTAGAAATAATAATAAACTCTTGGTAAATGACCCCGTCGCACACTTTACGATCTGTCAACTGCAAACGACTCTCTTTTTCATGCTGTTCTGTCCTCCCTCTCCCCCTCTTCCTCGCTCATTTCTCTCATCCCCTTCCCCCTCTATACTTCTTTCCTCTTTGACTTCACTTGACCCGCAAGCGACTTGTTCTGAATCACGAATCTGGTCTGGGAACGAAAATCGGCGGAATGCATGACTTCAAACGCCCAACATTTTTATTTCGGGATATTTCTGTTCGACTTAGCCACAGGGAACGAAAGAGACACGCCGATAACCTTCTATAATATGACCGCATTAAAGCTTCTTGAAGCAATGGCAATTTTATTCTATTCATTTCAGTTAATTACATGATTGGTGGCGTGGTGGTCTAGGGGTAAGGTGTCAAAACTTCTGTGCTAGGGGTCTGGGATTCAATCCTCGGTCCCGGCACAGATTTATCTGATTGCCAAACCCTTCCTTAACCTCTGACAAGACGTGTATTAATCACAACCTGGGAATGTGTGGAATGCCAAGCCTCCACCGTGGTTCGGATCCCACGTTAAACTGTAGGTCCTCCATTTCATCTCACAATCACCCTACCATCACACATTAGCGTAAGTGCATATAACCCGAACGGCTAGAATGATGCGGTGCTAATAATAATAATTTTATTATTAATATATTTAACACGTTTTATTTTGTTTCAACAAATCTAGAAATATTTATATGGACTGTACTTTTGAAGAGCTTGTCAGAGTGAACCATCAAAAGTTTTGGACAACTTTAAATTAAATATTTCGTGTGTGGTTTGTATTTTATTTTATTAGCACCGTACCTTGAGTAGCCGTCAATGATATCCACTTTTAATCCCACTAATGGAGCAGGGATGAAAAAGGTATGATTTAGAAGAAAGGTACCTGAATTTGAGTGGAGCAAGAGTGGGAAAATCAAAAAACACAATCTTAATACATCCAGTTGATATTCAAACCCTGACCTCCCTTTCACAGTCCAACCTGTCTCAACGAGTCTGATGATTATTCCACGAACCCACCGCAACGGGTCAAGTCTTTTTTCAAATTTGTGCGTTGCCGACGAAGATATTTACTCTTTATTTGAATTCGTCCGTTTATCCAATTAACAAATATACTCGTATGTATTATATATTCGGTCTTAGTTTAAGCTAGTTGTTGATGTTGATAACGAGTGTTATTTTTAAATTGTATGTTAAACATCTCAATAAAAGAAACAATTTCTATGATAAGTTTTGTAATTAGGTTGTAGCTACTATAGCATCATAACATTTGTAAAACAAGATTCAATCATGCTGAAAACATGCAACCATCGACTCTGTAGTCTGGAATTCGATCCTGACCAAATTAACTCGAGATGGATTTTTCAGTGCTATTTTTCATCTACCTTCAAACGTATAGGCCTAATTACGTTAGTTCTAAGCATTCATCCTCCTGATTTAGCTATCTTGATTGATTTTAAGTCTCTTATTATCCATTGGTATTAATTATAGACCTAAAAATATCCAGTTCAGTGGCCGCATGGTCAAAGGAGTCGCCCTCGCAAAATATACTTGATTGCAAATAGCGGGGAGTTCGGGGCTCGAGTCCCAGTCGGGTGTACTGAGGGTGATTTTTCTAAAGGGTTTTCCACCCTCCACGCAAATGTGGGTACACGTCCTCTAAATTTAACCTTCATCATCCTTAATACATTAGTGTAAATAATACATAGGCATGTAATCCAAACGGACAGTCAGATGGGGGTCTAAATATATAGCCTATATATAGGCTTATATAATGATAAAGCATAGATAGAGATAGAGAATATTTAGATAAAGTTATAAGGTGGCCGCAGCCCACCAGTTCCTCTAACTGCGCTTGGTACCAGGGGCAAAGTACAGGCACCCTTTCTTTGTTCTGCTCGACTTTGGTGGCGGCGAAACATTATTTGTCTAGGGAGGCATATTAGCTTATCAAATAAAAATGAATTTTGAGGGTCTATGACCCCAAAGCTGAAGGGGCGCCTCTAAGACCTTTGGCGAATCTTTTGAAATAAGATAGTCCCAGAAGATTTGAGGTGGTCGTCGTCTTATTACATTTAAAAAAAATTATACTTACCTATAAGCTATTTGGATTGGTTTTTCTCCAGACATTTTTGAAATTTGAATGTCCCTATAAGATAGTTAGTATGGACTTAGTCTGAATTTTTTTGGAGAATTAGATGCTTATTGTATAAGATGGGCCTATATGAAATGGTCTTCTCCTGGCTAATTTTTGAAAATTGAATGTCTCTAGAAGCGATTTGGAGTGAGTGGTCTTCACCCGTGTTATTTTATTTTATTAGATTTCTCTCTTCACTAATTGGAGTTTAATACAAGATCATTTTTCAGCTTAATATTCTATAAAATCAAAGGGGAGTAAAATAAATCTAAAGGGGGGGCGAGTTTATTCCAGGAGAGAGAGTGAGCTTATTACAATCGGGATGAGGCAGACACAAATTATTTCCCAAGGGGAGAAAGCCCCCCCCTTTCACACCTGCTACCCCACCAATGCTTGACCTAGATTTGTACGTTAAAAAAATACTTTTCACTTTTACAAATACATAAGCAATGTAATCAAATTAATCTGTAACTAAACACTGAAATGTTATGCCCATGCTAATAGGTTATACTTAAATTTAAATTGAGCTTGAATTACTGCTCGACTCTCTTCACGCACCAAATTTAAATTCAAGTACAAAAATAAACCCATGAAACTTCCAAACACTTTGAAACGTAGGACAAAACTACCGGACCAATGATACCATTAATTCACATGCCAATTAGTTATTCCGGAGGAAAGCCCACTTGATGGGCTGTGTATGCACTGTTTCTGAATATGGATTGGCATTTTACTGCTTATGATTAGTTTTTTATTTAATTTAATCTACTCCTTTTTTAATTTGTTATTCTAGATCTTGGTACCATGGTACCAATGTCTTAACCCTACCCCGCCCCCTTTGGGTGATCGAGCAGTGATATGGGTGACCGAGCAGTGATATGGGTGACCGAGCAGTGATATGGGTGACCGAGCAGTGATATGGGTGACCTAGCAGTGATATGGGTGACCGAGCAGTGATATGGGTGACCGAGCAGTGATATGGGTGACCGAGCAGTGATATGGGTGACCGAGGAGTGATATGGGTGACCGAGCAATGATATGGGTGACCGAGCAGTGATATGGGTGACCGAGCAGTGATATGGGTGACCGAGCAGTGATATGGGTGACCGAGCAGTGATATGGTTTTCCTGAACTCTCTCCACAATGGGTTCACTTCCTATGAAACCATCTTATTAAAACGTTATCTTAAGATGTCGTGAGTGAGTGAGTGAGTGAGTGAGAGAGAGAGAGAGAGAGAGAGAAAAAATCGCCTATTAAAACCCGTCTAGACTATCCACACGTTCAAGTTAATGATGTAGGAAATGGGGAGGTTGATTGTACAATAGACTTACCCGCATTTGCGTGTAGGAAAAGTGGTAAACTATTAAGGGAAATAAATCTTAGTACAACAAGCCAGGTTTAATTCGTTATTAATGTTTCTAAGAGATTTATGTTATAGTTAAAAAAAATCATTGAGCTTTAAACACAAATAGATATTCTGAAAATTGAAAAATGACACCTGGAGACGGGAATCAAACCCGGGACCTTTGGCTTAGTACCCCAATACTGAATGGTGAATTCCTCTCTAAAATTAATAACAGCTTCGGCTATTTGACCCTTTAGATAGTTTGGTTCAAATCCTGAGTGGGTCAAAACTTTATCCATACAAAAACAAGTGAATAATGAAGGATTCAAGAAACTCCCTTTGCACTGAACTTCTTTAAAACTTCTATTACGATAAAGCTAAGGTTTATCGACCAAAGTAAACATATATATTGAATATGGCTTGTATACACGTAGGCTAAACAAGTTCTAGGAATGATTCTAGAATCTACTTCAACGATTCAGCGAGTACAAATACATTCCTCCTGGAAAGGAACCCGACGGGATATTTTAAAGAAGTACAAATCCAGTCCGGCAGCCAAGTTCCTAGTATCCTGTTTTGTCCCCACACAGATCAAAGCTCAGCATCTTCCCTCTGTATCTTGTATCTCGTTGGCTTCATGTCTTAAGAATACCAGTGAAGCCTTACCAACAAGTTTCCTCCACCAAGTGGCCAGTCTGGAATTCCTCACTTTTTCTTTTTTTTTCTTTTAAAATTGTCTCTATCTTTCTCTAACTATTTCAAGGTTCAAACTATACTCCGATCGCCTAAACTTGAATGCTGTTTAGGTGTGAAAACAGTAGAGTGCGATGCAGTAAAATAAAATCAAATTTTGGTGTTCTTCTTAACTGAGACAAAGGTTACATCCTCTGTAAGAGCCGTCAGGAGAGATCGACTACAAAGTAACAGAATGCTACTGCTGGTGCTGATGGCTATGGAGGAGCAATTACAAGCAAATGAAATAATTAACTTCTATATGAATAGAGAGGAAAGCATCAGTGATCAAATAGAAAAAGGTCGCCATTTTCTGAACGTATAGTAATTTCATTTACCTAACTTTAATTTTAATTCCCAGAAATCTACAATAGATCAAGGATTTATTGACTATAACTAAATACACCAAATAAAACATAAGATTATAGAAATATTGATTGTGTTTATATAATTTGTTGAAATTATTTTATTTCAATGAGTTTGATTGGACAAAGTAATATAGTTGTTTAATGGTTGACACGACATCACGGGATTAAGGACACGGGTGAGTAGACATAATATTAAATATTTTAGGGACTTTAAGATGAAAAGGAACTAATGACGTATGTAGATGAATGAGGCTTAAGATTTTGTTTGTTAGTTTATATTAATAACATATTTATTATGTACAAAAGACAAGCTTAACATTCAATCTTCTACCTTTTATTAGAATTCACAATTAAGCCCTTTAGATCAAATTTTACGATCTATGGATGAAAGAAGCTCTAATCCATCAGATAGTGCAGTATGTGAATGCTTGATAATGTGATCGCCCGATGAATACATTTATTTGTAGATGGTAAACTAGTCCTGGATGGGCCCCCATCCCCCGACCTCTCCACCATCGATTTTCAGTACACGTTTGGTTTATACGCGTACACTAATTCTATGAAAAAGATATATATGAGGAAGGTTGAATTACAGAAGAAGTTTATCCACATTTACTTGAAAGGGGGTGGCGGGGTGAGGTTGAAACTATTTTAGAGGAATAAAATCATTACACACAGCCGGGATTCGAAAACTTATCTCCCCATCAATCACAAAAGCAGCTAAATGAGCCTGACATTTAGACCACGATACCATTGATACGGGTATATGTAGTTGCAAATGATGGCTACAGTAAAATATTTATGATTTTTGTTTTGTTTTAAAAGGAGTAAACAGGCAGGCCTTTCAAAATTGAAATTAAATTTACTTTTAGCAGTAAAATTCCTTTATATAGGATAAGAGAGGAATGATATTTAGTCACACTAATTAAATTATTATTATTATTAGCAACGCATCTTACTAACCGTTTAGGTTGTACGCACTTACGCTAATGTGTAATGGTGTGGTGATTGTGAAATTAAATGGAAGACCTACAGTTTAACGTGGGATCCGAACCACGGTGGAGGCCTGGAATTCCACATATTCACAAGTTGTGAATAATACACGTCTTGTCAGAGGTGAAGGAAAGGTTTGGCAATCAGATAAATCTTTGCCGGGACCGAGGATTGAACCCTAGACCCCAGCACAGAAGTCCAACACCCTACCCCTAGAACGCCAGGTCACCTCACTAATTAAAAAAATAGATAGTATACTAGTATACTAACGACATAAAAGAGACAACTCATTAACCAAAATTTATTTTTGACTCTTCAACTTTGTTTAAGTTGAAATATTTTTCAACATTTCCATTTAATGCATATTATGTAGGTAATAGGATTAAAATAAATGGTACGGCGCACCTCACAGACTTTCTCTCTCTTTCTATAAACTCGTAAGATTTCTGAACGGAATAATGTACATTGTATCATCACCACTCCACATAAGAACACGCATAAAATAATATACAATGATATAGAATCAATGAGAAAAGAGGCGCATCTTTGTCCACCTAAGA
>CABFWB010000007.1:380632-418421 GCA_902151455.1 Timema bartmani
ACAGACAGACAGACAGACAGACGGAAATTCAAAAACCACTTTTTTGGATTCAGGGAGTCATGAAACGTCAAAATTCATCAAAATCTCGAGTTCGATTTTTTTGACGATCACCATACTTTCTCTACCTGTAAGATAGAGAGAAAGTAAAAATAATTATTGTTGTATGAAATCTGATAAGATCAATTACCCCCCTAAGAAACACGTATAAAATGTAAAGATATTATTTTCCGTCTGTTCGTTTAATCTACGTAATTGCCTTTAAATTACTATAATTATTTTAAATGTTTCATTTTTTTTAATTAGGTGTTTTAAAACCATTGTTATCTAAAACATTTTAAAAGAATGCCTTTATTAAAAGCGGATCCACCTAAACCCAAGCCATTGATTAGATCTATTTACATAACCTGTAATTAGCATACATGAACAGAGATCATAGTTTCAGATACAAGCTGTACCAGGACTGTCAAATGCATGATCTGTCTGTCTTTCAAAAGCTTTACAAATTTAAAGGTTTTGCCGTGAATTGATAACTTTATGGCATAAAAATATATATTTTATTTCACATTTTTGTATTTTGGAGAGGAATACATAAATACAAATAACTAGTGTTGAAATAAACATAATCTAATGTAATTACATCACCTAAGTTTATTAGAAATATAACTTAAGTTCACAAAATTGAAAACAAAAAGAATAGTTCAGTTTGAATATAAACTAAAGGTCACCAGGGGTGTTTCACCAGATCTTTTTGTTTAGGGTTCGAGGAGGTTTGAATGGTGAATTTACCAACTGTAGGCGGCGAATTTCCAAACTCTTTGTTAGAATTTACCAACTCTAGGCGTACCGTAAATATAAAATTTCCCAGATGACTAGGGATAGTACAAGGGCAACATGGAGAACACCAGAGGGTCTGGAATGGAATGGAATGGTATGGAACGCCCTCTAGCCAACAAAGAGGGGGGNAGCACCTTAAAACATTGCTTAGCCTCTATATGTCTACTAATGTATAGTAGTAATAGTAGTATCCTTAAATCTAGTAAGCAGTAACAACGGCGTGGCTCTAATAGCCGACTAGATTAATCTTTCTAACCAATCCACTAGATAAGATATTTCCTTTCAATGGTTGATGAGATATTAAGTTGGAAACTTTCCAAGAGTAGGGATCGACAGTTGGGAAATTTAAAACTTGTCTGTACAAGTCTACGTTAAAGAACATTTATAATAGTAAGTATTGTGGTACAGAATATACTAAAATTTCCCAAATCAAGATATTGACTCTACACAAAATTCCAAACTCTCAAACTTTTGCCCATTATTGCAGAGGGGGGGGGGGGGGGGGGGGGCGTTGAGACCCCCAAACCCTCCCAGCGTGACGTCCCCGGGGATTATTAAAGGATCTTCTGGAGTTACGTTAACAGTATTTGTTGTTCTGGATTACTTTCTAGGTTTATAAGTTCTACTTGAAATATTTATCCAATTTTTAAGGCCTACACCATCTTTACGCTACCCCCAACAAATCCACTGGATTTTAAAATATTTTACTTTTCTGTTAAATCAACACGTCTGTTCTAGTTGTACGGATTATTCCTTATAATAACTCTAATGTGCTAGGGATGAGGAAAGAAGCATTTTAGAGGTAAATTATCTACATTTGCGTGGGAGGAAACCATTAAGTAATAAAACCTCGGTATACCTGACAGGGATTCGAGCCCGATCTCCCCATCAGTAGGCCAATCTAAAATGAGAGTGATGCCTTAGACAGTTCATCACCCACTGAAGGGGGGGGGGGGGNNGGGGGGGGGGGGGTAACACTTTACTGGCCTCTGTTTTGGCAACCGACCATTGATAGTGACTTAATCTGTTAATAATCAAACGCAAGCATTTATAATCATTTTATAAAAATATAATCCGAAATTGAAACTGGATCTTCGGGGCATGTCCTTTGCCTTTATAGCCGTCTATACATAGAATTTGGAATAATGATTAGTGTATTTGTGTGTGTGCGTGCGCTGTATGTGCGTGCGTGTTGTGTGTGCAATCTCGTCTGTATTTGACGCCACGCGGGTTAAATGAGAAACTTCTCTCAAAAGCCACATACATTTTATATTTCACATCATTTATAGATATTAAATATGCCTTAGGACTATATTATTCACACACACGATAATATAAATAATGGAGGTGATGGATTTTATTTAAACACGCAAAAAAGGGACTATAGTCGAAAAATCTTAGTTAGGGTTAATTTCATATTTCTGATGATCACCATGATCAGCATATACACAGTTTATTGTTTTCCTATGATAAGTATAAATCATAAGACAACTAGTGGTCCAAATAATATTAAAACTGTTTTATTTATTTTTCACCACTGTTTTAAGTAGTAGACCAATCAAACATAAATATTAGGTTTATTCAAAGCTGTAAATACTACTGTAAATATACTTTATTTTTAAGAAACTAATGCAATCTGGTATCATCGCTGTTGAGCCGTGATAAGCCTTCAAACACATCTAGTCTGATTTCAAAATGATGAGGAGGTTAGGGTTTGAATACTGGTAAGTGTTCTTTACTAAATTGTTTTCCCCTCTTTCAACACAAATGTAGGTACCTTCAATCTCAATTATATCTTCTTCATCATATATCTGTCGGTGTAAATATGCGGCTAGCCAGGACAAGAAGTAAATTAGGGTGCAGTCACAAAAACACATTTATCTCCTTAAACAAAAAGCAACTGTAAAAAAGGCTCAGTTGTCTAAATACATATTCGATCCTCATTCAACACTTACCTTTAAAAATGTTCCTTCCTTCACTGTCACAAATTTGAAACACAATAGTCCTGGATCAATTTTTTTTTAAGTCCAGCAATTTGAGCACAGCATAGAAGCATGAAACATACTTTGAAGCAAACCCTTTTTTTTTTTCTAAACACTTTACCCCAAAAAAAACCTTCAAAAAAAGTCAGACGGGTCTCTCATTGTCCGTCCACAAAGCACGAGAGCTTACAAAAACTGAACGGTCAAGCAGAAGTTTTCCGACTGCAACAACATCACTCTAAGAAACAATGGGGCGTATCTAAAACGATGTTATAAACCACTGAGGAGGATGAATTATAGTATAGATTCCTTCTGAGAACAATGATTTGTGAATCCCCTTCACCTCCCGAAACATTTATTGTTACCTTTCGGTCATCATGGGGAATCAGGTATAAGTATTCAGGGTCTTATAGTGCCTCAAGGCATGGTGAGGAATATCTTTACGGTTATGATCGAGTGGATACTACAACCTGATTATTGATATGAAATACGATAGAAATGTGGCTGGCGAGCTTCATGGGTCACAGCATTTCCTTTTAAATATATTTGTCTCTTTTGACACCTCTGTGGTTTGAGTTCCTGGCTACATATCCAGAGATACTGGGTTCGATGTCCGGTGCTTACTTATTTGCTGTGAAGCAGTGCGTTTAGAACAGGTCTACTCAGAATCATGTGGACAAATCAGGAGCTACTTGGAGGAAAAAGTAGCCATCGGGCTTAGAAAATTGAAATTAACGTCAGGAGGGTTCATTCAGCTCACTACATCACACTTTCTATCCACAGAAATTGGCACTATATTCGCCAACAGACGGCATTGGCTCGGTTGGTATGGCTCGATTGCGGGCTGACACCATGAATTTGGTTTTCTTTGTGATTTGAACCCATCTTTGAAATGAGGAACTAAGTTTTATCAATAATTATTTACTAACCATAATACACCTCCATCGATGGTCACGTGGATCAAATGTCAGGCTCCTCTAAACAAGTTTGCTGGTGAGGGTGAGGTTGGGATTGAAATCCCGGATGGGTGGACTGAGGGTCGGTTCTCTTAGATTGTTTCCCACAGGCGAAAATGAGGGTAAATATCCTCTAATATACACCTTCCTCATCCCTATGTATAGCAAGCGTATAAAAGACATACCCCGCCTTATGGTCCAGATGGGTTAGCCTATTAAAACATGGCGGTTTAAAAAACAATAGAATCTCCATTTAGAAAAATGTTGCAAGTTAAATTTAAGATATCCTACTGACTAAAATATTACATAATTTCACTGATCCTTTGTATTAATTTGTCAATTTTTAATTTGTAATAAGTTTTATTTAATGACCGGAACAATTGTGTAATAGGCCTAAAGAGGGCCCTAAGCCTATTCATTTGCTTTCAACTTATGCTCAGATATGAATCTAGTAGCAGATTTGTGCGCTGGGAACTGCTATTTCCTGCCTAATTAAATTGGACACTATATGAGGCCTATTAGTCCTAATTCAATTTGTTTGAATAATTGACATATTGTTTCTAGTTCTTTAATTGGCACGCTAACACAATGTTTAATAAAGGCTTAATTTGTGCTTAATATTAAAAAGGTTATTAAAATATAATTCTTAGCCGTTCGTCCGAAATAAAGAATGAAAAGTAATTTCGAATAAAAATACAACAGTTGATGAACTCCGCAGGGATTCAAACACGAGTCCCAGCCTTGCGAGTTGGGGTGCTGTCTAATCAATTAAGTGCACAGCGGGTTAAATTTCTGGCATGAATGAAAATTTACCAGGTTAGGTTTTGTGTTTTCTATTATTAAGAAACTTTGTAAGTCATGTGATGATTATAATCAACGTGTTAGTGAAATAAAGGTTAAATACCACTAATAGACTTAATAATAAAATTTGAGGGGCAGTTTCAGTCTCAAGGCCTGTCGAATTTTAGAAATGAATCAAAGTATCCTGTTTAAATCCATAACTTATTATTTGACATAACCTTAAGCTTAACTCAATCTTATAGAATACGTATAGTAGTTACTTCTATAAACTAACGTTTTATCAATGGAATAATATGAACTCATTAAATCAATAACGACGCTGTACATCATCATAATCTACGTTATTGGTTTGCCTTTTTTTATGGTCAGGATCACACAGGAAAAGTAGATTCTCTTGTAAACAAACAAAAGCAGGTAAGATAGTTTCGCCTTTGTATGTAGGGCCTATGGCTTAATATAGATTAGTTAAACGTAGCTATTGATACACAGCCATACATAACAATATAAAGTTAAACAAAACAGTCAAGAAAGAGATATGATTTGGTACATAGGAATACATACTCTAAATCTTGAGAGTCTCATTCATATTCTTTAAATTGAAAAATGACTCACATACACGGGAATTGAACCCGGGACCTTTGGCTTAGTACGCCATTACTCTAACCCCTAAGCTATCCAGGAAACGTCCCATGCCCAGAGTCATTCTCAACTCATAATTTGAGGCAGAGTCTGTGATGGACGTGTGGAAATCGTCTGCTACATGTGTGTGGTCAATTAAGATAACAAGCTATTAGATAAGGTAGCCAACCAATAGCCTATCTATTGAATCCATCAATTTTATTTCTGTTAATAAAACTCTTTCAGTTACCAAATTTTCTATAGCCCTAGACCTAATATGTTAATAAATTATCGTACCTCACGTTTGTTAAAATTTGGTTGAATTAAATTAAAAAAGTATACAAATATTTTAAAAAAATATTTAAGAAAAGCTTTTATACAAATCCTGGTAGTTTATTCAAATATACAAGCCCAAGTTATCTCTATTTTCTAATCTTTATGATGTCAGTGCAATTAAATTTTATAGTAATACAATTGCAATGCAATTCTTGAATGTTGAATACTGTTTATAAAATGTATAAAACACAAGTTTAAACTATCTATTTAAACATTAAACATCTTAAAATATAATGCAATAGTTTTCAACTGAATTTAATTTTTCATTTGCATTTTATAAATAGCAACATATTAAATTAAATTTTAATTTCTATTTGTAATTATAATTGATGTTTTTTCAATACGTACGTAAATAATCACAGATAGATATAGGCCTATTTTGTTTTGATATATAATCAACAATTTTCTAACAAAAAAAATTTATAAGTTATACATAGGCCTATTTACGACTAACCTTTGTTTTTACTCTCCAAAAATTCATGTTTAATTACTAGTCTAATTCTTGTTATGAAGATAACACTTGACTCGCTGTGGACATAATTTAGGGTTCAATTTAAATACCGTCCAAGAAAACGTTTAGGCTACTTAAACGGCCAAGGTCTTCTTCACCCAATCTTTATTCGACCAATCGTTGAGCGTGGTTAAAATTGCCTTTTCATTAAAATAACTCACGAGATGTAATTGGAATTTAATTTGAGGAACATAACATGATTCAGAAATAATTATAGGTACCGCCCTCACGCCATTTGAAAAACAAAACACAGCCACGAATGAAAGCATAAAATTATTCGGAACTACATAAATCCTTTAGGCTACGAACTAGTTTATTTTAAAAATAAAATAAAATTTTTAGTCCTACTAGTAAAATGAAAAGTTCGTATTTTCATTAATATTTTAAATATTAGAGCAATAAAACGTCTTAGTGCTAGAATTTGAGCTTCAGAAAAAAACTTATAATAGTCCCCAACCTATAGCTTTAAAGTGTGTTGTGGCTATTTATAAAATAATGTTTAGTGCCATGGATTATTTACTTTCAAACTTGAACAAAAGTATGAAGTGAAACAAACAGAAAACATTTTGTAATGTACTTCTTCTTTTTAAACGAGTTTTGGAAACTTCCTGTCTTTTTCCACTTGTTTATTAAACTTTTCTTTGCTTGTATTGCCTCTTAGTGGTCGTTTCCACCTTCCGGAAAAGCGTCACATTCTAAAAGATTATTTTTGATCGTTATGAAGAGGGGTAAGAAAAGAAAATAAGTAGTTTAGAAAGAAAAAGAAAACGTATCAAGAGAGAGAGAGAAAGAGGGATCTTTCTACCCAAAATGCCACGCGCGGTCTGTCCAAGATGGCGTCCTGTGTCAAGCTCCAGTGAGCAGTGGGAAAGAGGCGTGGCTAAGGCCATCCACCGTTCTTCTTCAATGTCAAACATATTACTCACAAACAAAAAAAGTTTAATAAATGAATACATCTTAAACTAGAGAAACGTATCATTATATATTTTAAATTTATTAAATGACGATTTGTTTATGTAGAACCGAATATTGATCTAGTTGGCGCGCTCCCGATGCGGTGAAACAAGGAGCTGTGGTTGATTTGGAGGGGAAATGGACGCCATGTTGGCTGCCATTTCATCTCTAGAAACGAGAAACAAGTGAAGCTGCAGCCACGAAACACGAGACGTACGTTCGGAAAACATTTTTAAAAGTTTAAAAGATTAGGTTGAAATTAAATTTAGTTTAATATACATATTCTGTTACATTTTGTCGGTAAGTGACATTGTTTTCCTCGAAAAAAAAATTACTGGTAGATCGTTCGTTGTTTGTGATAGTTCTTGTAGTTTTTTGGCTGCATGCTTCTTCTTTGTATCTAGTTCTTACGGCAGCCATGGCGCTTGAATAGCCTTAAAAGGGCTTCGTAAATATTTTCAACCCTCTAAATTTGAAGTAGCCTAGTATTCAATCAAACACTATATCTTTAAAGTGAATTGTTGCCACAGTTAAAATGACTAGACCAACTATGAGTTAAATCATACTACGGATAATTAGTATTTTAAAGGCTTGCATATTATTATTGAGAGGTGAAAAAAAATCCATACTTAGTTTATAAATCAATTGAAACTTTACGTATGAATTAATGAAAAATCAAGATCAAATTATTTCTATATGACTAAAACTTCATTCAAATCATTTAATTCAACCATAAAAACCATACTCTAATATAAGCTATATAAAAAAATATCTAAATTGTGTACAGGAATAGTTGAACTCTTTAAATGCCATTTTAAAGTTGTGAATTTCTTAGATTAGGGCCTAGACAATTTTTCTTATATTTATTTTTAATAAGATAAGAATAGTTTGTTCACCCCCTCCCCCTAACGTTTTCTAACTAAAGACAATAAGTTTATGTAGGCCTATTTCATTACTATTTTCAAACATATTATAACTGCTTGGTAAAATAATTGATTCAACATCTAATACATCTATTTGTAATATTAAATAGATGTCAAATAGGCTTTTGAAATATAAAAAAATTCAATTTGATAAATATCAAAGATGATAAATTATTGACTTAGGAGGGCTGCATTTATTTTAAATTTCACTATGAACTAATAAAGAAAACTCGGATGATTCCTTTCCAGTTTTGATGTCAATGAATAGTTTATATTCACCAGGGAAAAAAATTTTAATTTAAAATTATCTTATGCCTATATCTCACTTTCACATCGTAATAACTTTAACCAAGCATAAAATAATCTGATAGTTTGAATTATACAAAATGAATTTGCGAAATGTTTATAATTTGCTAATTTGACGGACTAGTTTTTGTGTCTTTGTTTTAATTTAATTTAACGGCTATGTCTAAATCTAGACCAGGAATTAAAAACAAGTTAGGACTATTCTTACTATAGTAAACAAATCTTTCAAAGTGAACATTTAAACATTAAAAAATCAAATGAAAGACTTATTTTTTTTCAACAAGTTTACACAAATATACGAAACCAATAAGCTTTCTTGTAGACCTACAACTTAGTAATTATGTCGATCGAAAGTCGATACAATGTGTGTTATCGCTCGAACGGTTTTTTTGGAAAGTTTAATGTTAGTATTTAAAGGATTCTGTATTCACGTCACTGTGGTACCGGCTGGGTTTGTCAGGGAAATGCATCACCTGGTTAGTTTTTCAAGCTCCCTGAACATAAGGTGAAGAGTTATTATTCAGATACACGCCATACGAGTCGACGTGGGTGACGCAAGGGGTGATGGACGAGAGGGAGGGAGGGACAGAGAGGGAAAGAAGACCACGAGACCTAGCAGATGGGGAAACTTTAAAATTACTCCTCTCGTAAATCTTGGTGAGGGAATAAACTATGGAGATTTATTAACATTCTTTTTACTTATTCTCTTCTTTTGATTTCCTCATAGATAATCGTATTTCGGTCTTTACTTCTATTTAAAATTAATATTATTTTACGTTCTTTGAATAAATAGATTAGGAAATATTTTATTTCAAATAAATGGCCAAATGAATGAAGGTTTGTGTTTAAAAACCCATGCCAATTTGTTTTTGTTTTTTTGTTGCAAAGTAAATTAATTTAAGGTATTTAGAAAGGAAAATACCAAAACCACCACTTTATGAGAAAATTAAAATTTTAGTTTTTTTACCATTCTTAATCAGTTACAAACATGTTTAAGATATTTATAATCCAACTTTAACAGAGCATTGTGTGTGAATGTGGGGGTTTACCACCAATTCATGAATCAAATCTACTATAACTGTGGATCAAACTATTTGTGTAATCTCTAGACCTACATATGAGGATTGACTAACATCTCTAAGTTGGTCTATAAACACACTTCCCTCTATTAGTTAAGGCTTATATATCTATTTATATATACATTTTTAATTTTCACCCCCATTACATTTGTTCATTATTTCATATTTATTTTTAACCCTCTCATCTACCATTCCTTATTTCTTTCCTTGTCTTTTATTTAAGTATTGTGTTAAAGCCCAATGAAAATGAACGATTGTTAAATGTAATAACACTCTTTCAGTTAAACTAATCAGTCAGTTTTCTCTTTCAGTCAAAATAAGTTATCATTCAACTTTTTTTCCCTTTGACTGATCAGTAAGTGAACATAAATTTACTTTACATCTATTACGGTTTCCAGTGTTTTATTCAACCACATGTTTTTCCACTACCAGTTGGCTAGGCCTATCGTAGATTCATATATCTTATAATCTAACTTAAGACTAGGACAGGCACAACATCCAGTCCCCGGCCATTAATTTATCAGTGTGACACAAATTTAACTAATGAGAAATTTTCGACCATAGGACCTTTAGCTCAGTAGGCAGACACGCTACTGACTAAGTTAAGGTGTCAGATTAAGGTAACATAAATATGAAACGAAAATAGATAACCTCTCATTCAGTATTACTGGCAAACGATAGCTTTAAATATCGAGTCAAAATTATTTTCAAATAGTTTTTAGTCTTTATTTAAAAATAGTTTTTATATTCCTTATGTTTGCCGAACAGTACTGAATTTGTAGTTTAAAATAAGACTACTGATCTTGAATGTAGAATGGGTTATAGACGGTAATAAAAATATATAAGTTAATAGTTTAAAAAAAAGCTATGTGGACTAAGGTTAGGTATGGGAAAATTTATTAGAGTTTGATAAAAAAAATATTTTCTTACATTGAAATTTCGGCCGAAATAAGAAAAGGTTTTAGTAAATTAAGATTATTAATGTTTGATGTAGCTATATTATAATGAGAAAAACATGACCACAACATAAAAAAGATAAATTTGGAAATCTCTTATAGAATTTAAGTTGGGACAAACGAAGTTAATTTTATAGTATTGGCTAAGCCTAAGCCAATACTATATTTAGTTTGAATACATTTATTTTATCATTAGCAATAACGAATAGGCTATAAACACAAATAAGTACACTTAAAAATAAACCTATTCAAACTTTTTGGACAATTTATTCCCAAAATAAGATAAAAGTAATAAGTACCTAAGCCTATTTTATGACTCATAATTAATACCTTTAACATTTATAGGGCCTGTATTTTTCACATCTTATTTCTAAAATAGGCCTATAGGGACTACTTTGATTTTCTCAACAAATGCTAAGTTCTTTTATTAAATATAATTTTTACTGAATTTAACAGTTGAGAAATTAATTTTAGTAACATACTTGAGAGTTTATTTATGTTTTATGTAAGAAAGATAAACTTTCCGAGAGTTATTTTAAAATTCTACCAAGGATAGAGAATAGCGGTCCACATTGATAAGACAGAAGGTACCTTGGCAGCCCTAATCAGACGTAACTGTAGCAAACTACGTAGACACGTAGTCTTGCTCTACGTGCTACGCCAGCCCTGGATAGTAAATATGTCGTCCAAAAAGCTTAAACCAAGCGAGCCTGCCTGTGTCGTAACTCTCCTGCAGATCTTGATGTATGTGGGCTCAAAGAGAGAGAAGGAGAAAGAAGGAGAGAAAGGGGGGGGGAATCATAAAAAAAGAAGAAGAAAAGGTGGCCAACACACGCGTGGAATTTAAAAGTGATTTGGTTTCTAGTTTTTATTATTATTATATTTTAACTTTATCTTTTTCGTTTAGTATGTTGTGGATGACTGCCAATGTGATGGATCAATAATGTTTCACAAAGACTGCAAAGTAAGCATGCTTTAAAATAATATGAAAAAGAATACCGATTAACATGAGATTCGAACCAAAACCCTGGGTTTTACGGGTAGAAAATCTATCAATGAACCACTCAAAATTAGTATCTTTATCGAGTGTGAGATTTAAAAGTAAGATATACTAAAAATGTAACATTAAAAAAATCCTTTGTCTATTTAAGAAGCACTATCCTCATATGACTTACAAACTAGTTCATCGCAAGACCACTTTTTTTGTGTCCCGTCTCTTACTACACATCCAGCGTACACACATTTTGAATACGTTAGTTAGGAAAAGATGAGAAAGATAGCATTTTTCAGTAACTGTACCCAAATTTGCGTGATTGGAGTGTGGACAACCATATAGGACAAACAACCCTTAGAACGTTTTGACGGGATTCAAACCTAAACTTCCCCCCCTCACAGTCAAACCAGACTAGATAAGATTGGTATTTATTCAACCTACCCTTCGATAGGAGTAACACACTGACTGGACAGCAACTTTGCACTTTTCTTTCTTCGAATGACAATTTGTTCGAAGAAATGGTATACAGCCATACCACAATACCTGACAAAACCAAATAGATTGGCTGGGAAGAATCGATTCCCCCCCTTAGTACCTGAAAGAAAATTCTCCTTCCTCTTTGGATCCCAAATCTACTGTAGATTTATTAGAGTTCATAGTCAAGTTTTGGTTTAAAGAAACTACGAGGAATAATTTTTAGAAAATAACCAACGTACTGGATAATTAAACTGCAGCTATGAACAAAATGTGCAGTAGGCCTGCTAAAATAAAGTGTGCATTTCTAAATCCGAATTTGTGCAATTAAAAAAATTTATCTAGTGTTAAAACTTGTTTATATAAAAGAGAGAAATCTGATTTTTAAAAAAAGGTTAATATTTATTTAGGTTAGTGGGTAAAATCTTTTTATCTTAAAGTTAGGCCTATATCTTAAAATAAAAGCCAATATTCATTTAACTTGTTAGATAATTTTTTATATTAAAGCTAGGCCTATATATTAACATTTGTAGTTTTTAATATCGACGGGTAGCATATTCGTATCTTAACGTTTTACCCTAGTTTTTACAATTCTGACATAATATGTATCAGGGTCAACCGCCTCTGTAGTCTAGTGGTCAGAGTTCTTGGATACAATTCCAGAGGTCCCGGGATCAATCCTCGGTGCTTGGAGACTGTTCTGTGAAGCTGGGGGTCTCAGCCTCGCGAGGACAAATGAGGAGCTTCTTGAATAAATAAGTAGAGGTCTCGGTATAGAAAACTGAGATAAGTATCTGGAGTGCTCATTTTGCAAACCACATGGAATCCTCTATCCACAGCTGTTGGCACTGTCAACGCCAACAGATAATAAGGCTCGATTGTGGGCTAAGGACATACAGTTTATGTATCAGGGTCAAAATAGGATGAACTAGCTTCCTTAAAAAACCCTTTATACTTTATCCTTTCGGGGCCTTTTTCGTATCGATCACCTTTTGGGAGCCCCTTCAAGAAATCAAGACGAGGATAGTCCACCACATGTTATAGTGGGGACACCTTGTAACGGATATACATAGCTGTGAGTTTCTAAATCAAATTTTGTGCAGTCCTAAGAGATCTCTACATTGTCTTCTGTCGGTCAATGACTGTGCGTATCTCATGGCGAAGCCCTTAATTCACTTAACAATAGATACAAAGATTTATCTGTAACTATTATTTTAGAGAGTTACAACATAAATTATTTTAATTGGAGAACATAAATATTGAGTCGTAGGAATGTTTCGTTTGAGCACATGAAACATTAATCAAGAGTCCAAACAATGGTTACTCTTTGGAATGTTAATAAGGTGAGCCGTATTTGACTAACCAAATAAAACCCTGTTGGAATCAGTCAAAATGGTTGGCATTTACATCTTCTGACTTTTTTTTTATTCTTCTGGTAAGCCTCGAAGCAAACGCGTTTTTTATATCAGTCGCAAAGAAATTTGTACGAGTTAGTGAAACCGCCAGAAGGCCTCAAAAATATTCTTTCATCACCTTTTTTAAATGTATAATTTTAGTTTGATTCTATCTTACCTACCATATGTNGTGTGTAAATCCTCTTTTAAGATTGATGCCGACAACACCTACATTTTAAAGCGCAACTTTTGACAATGAAGAGTGAACCAAAGCAAAAAAGATGCCATCATAATTTGAACTGTCCTGAAGTTTAACTTTGGTAGTTACAATTTTTTCTTAAGTTTATTTATAGATATTAAATTTTACTATGAAATATTTTTTATTTAAAAATAAGTCTCATGGCCTACTTCGTATCTTAATACATTCAACTATTTTAACTCTTCAAATAAAAATTAAAAATTAATTTGATATATTTAACTATCTATATTTTAACAAATAAGTATAAGTTTAGAGATTATTTGTACGCTAGTGCAGGGGCTTACGAACATTTTAGACCAAAAGAGCCCTCACACCAGAAAAAAAAAACACATACCGGAGCCATCTTAAGATTTTTTTCACTAATATTATGAAAAGGCAATAACAGTTACATTTTTACAAGATAACAGTATAAACCAAACACAAAATATCACATGTTTTGGATGAGTCTTTGGCTAGTGTCCTTTAAGCAGATTAGAAAAAATTGGCGATCCTAATTACTGATATCATTTTACAGTGTGAAAAATAAATAAATAATTTTCTAAAATTGCCTCAGGAAGCCTGAGATAACTATGGCGTGGCCCAGTTTGAAAAACGCCGCGCTAGTGAATAGGCCTACATTCCATGAAAGTGATAATGCCACAAGTAGAGGGGGAGTTGAAAAAATGTTGATTGATTGAGCGCAAAAAACAAAAACAAACACAAAATGAATGTTTTGGCTTCGTTAAAAAAATCTTGATTTATTATTGAGGTGATAAACTATTTGCTTTTGTATACATTACTAAATATATATCCGTAGATAAATGAGTGTGTGTGCACCATCAAATCAGCTTCCTTTCATAAATGTTTAAAATATTGTTTTTTTTTTCAACTTTGGTAATAGCCGAAGGTATCGTTGTTGATTGATAAGAGTTGTATAAACAACAAATAACCAAATTAATAACTCTACAATCATTCCTTTCTAAAATAATCTACTAAATTTTCTGGTACTGCGTCTTATCTCTTATTCAAGTTAGAGGCCTATCTAGGCCTACTAATTATTCTAATGAGTTTGAGATGATGACTGTTGAGTTTAGAGTAAGTGTACCCGAATTTGCGTGGAATAAGAGTGGAAAACCATCTTGCAAACCACTCTCGACATACCCTAACGGTTTTAAAACCCCCATATCCCCGTCATCAGCGGTATAGTCTAACAAGAGAGTGACGCCTTAGACCGTGCGGCCACCAAATAAGGT
This sequence comes from Timema bartmani, assembly GCA_902151455.1. Lineage (NCBI taxonomy): Eukaryota > Metazoa > Arthropoda > Insecta > Phasmatodea > Timematidae > Timema > Timema bartmani. The sequence continues at coordinate 395,242 of CABFWB010000007.1, forward strand.
AAAATACTATTATTTTGTAATTGATAGGCCTAAGCCTATAATCAGCCATTATATTAGTGTTCTCGACTTTGAATCGAAGGTTTGGGATTGTTTTTCTACCCTAACTCCAGGAAAATTCTGGCACATTTCTAGCTTATAATATTTATAAATATTTTCCCATAAAACTATGTGTTATTAGGGCTTAACGTTAATTTTTTTTAAACCGAATAATTATATCAATAACAACTTACAAACTAAGATAATTCTAGAAAAGACACAACACTCAGCCCCTAACCCGTTAATACATCACTGTGAAGTGGAAATGACCCAGTTCAACAATGAAACATTTTTCAGCCATACCAGCAACTGAACCTCGAAATCTCAACAGGCAGATGAGCGGACTAACAACTTAGATAAGGTGTATGACTAAAGCTTGTGTTAAAGTGTATCACTGGGTTTATGTATTTAATTTTAATTAAATAATCTAATCGTGTTTTCTTAAGTTTGTATTTATTCAACCATCGCCTGAACAAAAAAAAAAGATCCTCAAATTAGAAAAGGAGGGTACAAACGTGTAGATTAATGATTCGATCTTTCATCTTCTTCCAACAAAATTTAATTTTTCTAGGCGAAACTGAGACTACGATTATTTAATAAAAATTCGTGTTCATGTTTCAAATTTTTAAATTCAAATGTGTGTCTGCATTAACAAATACTTATTTGTTTGGATATGCAATGTATGCTGAATTAATGGCTCATCTATTTATTGCACGCAGTTTTGTTCAAAGTTGAGCACTTACTTTATCATAAATAATACTTTGGTAAAAGCCACTTAAGTAGGTATTAGTTTCCCTACATACAGGTCCTTAGGAATGATGAATCAATTAATGACAGAGTGACCTGTGGCGGCTCTTTTAGGGGAAGGAAGTTCAGTAAGTTTCTGAATGGAAGTAGGCCTAGTCACATGCAATTTGCATAAAATTTACAAAGAAAATTAATTACATATTTTTATAACTTATAAATATTTTATTTGAAATTATACTGCTTTATAAACGAACCTAAGTAGTTTTTGCAGCAACACCCTCTCTTTTTTACCCCCACCCCCACCCCCACACACCCCTACCTTAGGCTATCCGTGAAGCCCATAGCTGCTCTGCGAGATGGCCGGGGAACGATCAATAGAGCTGTTGTATGGACCCTGCAGGTCCTCCATACCCCTCCCTACACACCAACCTCCTCCCACCCCCCAAAAAAACTACCATTGTTCCTACACGTGACACAAAAATACACGCACTACTGATTCTTTTAACATTCCGATAAGAATGTGTATTTATGGTGTAATTATTTAACAAGTAGGCCTACATAACTTGCCCATTATTTTTATACAGGGATACTTTCTCTCCTATATTTCGGTCACTTTCCTTTTTAATAATCTTGAAATATTTTATTTATAACCAGGCCTACAGGAATGGGTGGTGTTTTTGTGATTTATATCCTGGTAGAATTTGAGTTTCAAAGCACAGGTCAGTTTGTGAGGCTAAGGTGAGACAGTAGTGAGCCTACTGCTCACCGATCCAAGGTTCTTGGGCCGGTGTGGTTCTTGGTATGGGTTTAAGGGGGGAGGGGGGTAATACTGAGGATGGGAACGAAACAAGATGAATACAAACCACAGTTTCATAAACTATGGTGATACTCTTCAATTAGTAGCCTTACCTTCATGATATTAAATCTATAATTAGTAGAATTTTGGAACGAAGAAACTTTTAAAAATACAAAAAAAATTTTACTGACAACAATGACCGCTTCTTAATACCCGTACGGGTTATACGTATTTTATTCTAGATTGTTAGGGATGAAGGTTGAATTTAGAGGAAATGTACCCACATTTGAGCGGAGAGCGGATGAAAACCATTTTGGAAAAAAACCCTCAGTAGACCTACATCCTACCGGGATTCGAGCCCCAGATCTCACTGTCATTGGCAGTCTAGTCTATTGTGAAATTAACGCCATAGACCAAGCGGCCACCTTAGCAGGTTTTAGATTAGTTAAGTTATAAAAAATGGCAAAGATTTGATCCAAATAGATCAGTGATATTTGTGGATTTTTATAAATAGATTAATTAATCAACAAAGGTACATTTTAAAAGAGACTATTATTAAAAATACACTCGTAAACCTAAACCGAACGTATCCTGGTGATTGAAACTGGAGGTAGAAAAATAAAACTATGCAGGGACCACATATTCACTCACGCATACTGCCGTCCGTTTACGGCCTTTTTATCGGCAAACGATGCCTGTAAATTCGACCAACGCTCTATAACGACCAGTAAAACAAATTGGTCGTAAAAACCGTACTGGTTTCAACTGCTTCTGTGTGTTTGTATATGCATGCATGTATGTGTGTGTGTGTGTTTTTTTTTTCAAACCGAACTGTTTGACGGGTGACGTCACAAGTTTTCGAACGATATGGTTCAGGCACTCCAAAAGAAGGGGGGAATGGTGTTGTGGCTACCGTTCACTGTTTAGTGATTTGCACGCACGTGCATCTCATGAAAATGTATGGGAAGTGTTTTTTTTGTTTCATTAATTTAGGCATTTCTTTGTCTTAAGAGAGTGAGAGAATGACGTGACCTTGTATTTCCTTGAAACTATAGTGACTTTTCTATTCGGAGTATATGTGGTATGTAAATTGAGGAATATGGTTATTTTACTTGGTTAAAATGACGCGAAATTGATTTTATGTCTTTATTTGTAGGATAAACTTCTATGTCACTAGTATTTTCAATAGATATTATTAATTATTGAGTCTGATATCTTGGCTCAGTCAGTGGTGAGTCTGTTTACCCAAGTAATGATCCTGGATTAGATCCCGGGCAAGGCTGAAAATGGTTGTCATTGGTCAAATTAGTGCTTTCACTTTCACAGAGATGAATAAATAAACATAAGTTGGTGTGTTGTGATTATTTTAGTATTAGACCTGTTTGTAAGTCACGTGCTAATATATTCATAAAAGTTTATTAAAGGCAAGTAAAATTCTCTAAGTAAACAAATAATTAATTATCCATCGGCAAATAAAATGTCAAATAATGTAAGAGGTGGCAGAGGACAGGGTGCATTGGAGGTCTATGTTCACCGACAGTAGAAATGGACATGTCGTTAGACAGAACACCTAATAATAAAGTTAACTTACCAGTTGGATATAGACTTAACTTTATATCCGAACAAATAGCAACAATACTTTTTTATTTAGCATCGCGTCTTATTACCCGTTCGCGCTATACGCACATGTACTATGTACACCAATGTGTTAGAGATTAGGGAGGTTGAATTTAGAATAAGTGTTCCCGCATTTGCGTGGAGGGACAGCGGAATTTCTTTAGGAAAACTACCCTCAGTACATCGGACCGGGATCGAATCAAGATCTCCCTGCCATCAGTAGTTTAATCTTTTGCGAGAGTAGCGCCTTAGACCATGCGGCCACATAGGCTGGTACAAAACTATTAAGAGCAGGCCAATTGAAATCTGTATTGCAAACGGAAATAGCTTATTTATTGTCATTTATGAAGGCCTTATCCATAATTAACTATGTTGAATTTGGTGAACATTGTGTGACCTTACCTTACTAAGTTTGATTTCATTTCTAACGAATGCTCAAACCTGCTCAAACAAACGATTCACTTAAAACATGTTTCATTCCTATGCCCTCTTTATTTTTGTTTTCACAAAAACATAAACCAAAATGTTAATCTAAATGTGATTAGTGATTTATTTTTGACATAGCTTATGGTGAATGAACGCGATGACATTTCAAATTAAATTTAAAAAAAACTAGATTTAGAACAAGTTAAGTTATTTAAAAAAAATAATTGAACTTTGGAATAAAACCTAAAAATTTATCCTTCATTTATAACAGACTTATGTCAAAAAAATAAGTAAATAGGCTTAGGAAAAACTAATAACCAGACTTTTTTTTTAATGTACTGTATGTATTTATACAATTGTTATCGGTGTTAATGCTGTTTAATTTGATAATTAACATCGTACTTAGCTTTATTTTACCTAAACAAGTGTGGATTAATTTTTATTTAAATCTCTTTGTTAAAGGGATCTGCTGCATAGTAAATCAACAGCTTGATATTTATCTAGCTCAAATTAAAGATTAAATATATATTTAAAATGTTGGCGGTAATTATATATGGACCTATACTCCTAGTTGAAAAATAATTTAATGTACTGTATGTATTTATACAATTGTTATCGGTGTTAATGCTGTTTAATTTGATAATTAACATCGTACTTGCTTTTTTTACCTAAACAAGTGTGGATTAATTTTTATTTAAATCTCTTTGTTAAAGGGATCTGCTGCATAGTAAATAAACAGCTTGATATTTATCTAGCTCAAATTAAACATTAAATATATATTAAAAATGTTGGTGGTAATTATATATGGACTTCTACTCCTAGTTGAAAAATAAAAAATAAAATGTTAACATTTGACCAGAATATGAAACATAGGTGTTTTAAGAAGATAGGGACTTAAATTACTTATTAAAGATGGCTACAATTTTAAGGTTTCATGTATTTTACTCAGCTTAAAAGAATGAATTTGTTAATTAATTTTCAACTCCTTTCAACAATCTTTAACAACACAGCAATTTTCATGGAACTTCAAAAACAAGCGTGCTAATCATTATGTAAGCTGACAAGATGAATAAGTAAAAAAAAATTGATAAGATTTACGAGAGCCATCAAAGAGTGAACATTTGCATATCACTCTTAATTTAACCCAGGTAACTTGAAGCGAAGCTGGTAAAAAATTACTGAGATTTCCAGGCCACGCACGCACGCATTCACGCATGCTTGTTTGGAAAATATAAAAACATTACTTTGACATTTTTCGTTATATTTTAGTGAGCTATTATTTATGTTATCACAGTTCACTAGGTTTTTATTTACATAAGTATGATATATATAGTTTACATGTTTACATACATTTGTGATGGAAAAATTACTATACAAATTATTATTCAGGGTGGGTCCAAAACAATAAGACTATCAGAAATTTTAAAATTAACGCTTTAATTGAAAAGTAAATATTCACCAGCTAAATAAAAGCAAACTATTAATACACTCTTGCACTTTTTGAAGATAATATCACTCAGGTGAGCTCCAACAGACGTCAGGCAAACCTCAGCACGTTGTCCATCACTTTCCTAATTGTTTCCACCCCACACTACACTTATTCCTTCAAACAACAATTATTTTTCTTCACCGTATCTTAATACCCGTCAGTGCTAAGCTAATTGTTTAGTGATAGAGGACATTTGATTGACAGTAAATGCACCCGCATATGCGTGGAAGATTGGAAAACCGTTTAAAAGAAACCCCTTTCAGTGCACCTGGTTGGAGATCCAAATCTCAGACCTCGTCATCACTTGCAAAACTTGACGAACTTTGCGTTTAGTGCACTTGAAAACTGAAGCGAGTTTCAGCCATACTTAATACTAGACTTCAGCTATAAGAAACCATATTAGGCTATTTTATCTTTAATTGTATTAAAATACTAAAAAAGAATCTCAGTACACCCAACTGGGATTCGAATCCCAATATCCTCGTCTTTGGCAGTTCAGCCTATTGCAAGAGTGATGCCTAAGACCATGCAACCACCAAAGTTGGCTGCCACTTATGCACCTGCAACAAACTATACTAAAAATAAGTATATCCTTAATATCATGTTATAGGTGACCTGGCGGTCTAGGGGTAAGGTGTCTAACTTCTGTGCGGGGGGTCTGGGGTTCAATCCTCGGTCACGGCACAGATTTATCTGATTGACAAACCCTTCCTTCACCTCTGACAAGACGTGTATTAATCACAGCTTGTGAATGTGAGGAATGCCAGGCCTCCACCGTGGTTCGGATTACACGTTAAACTGTAGGTCCTCCATTTCATCTCACAATCACCCTACCATTACACATTAGCGTAAGTGCGTATAACCAGAACAGGTAGTAAGACGCGGTAATAATACTAATATAATGTTATAATTTGATTTGATTGTTAGACTAGCTAACCGAAACATAACTTGGTGGCCACATGGTCTAAGCTCTAAATAAGACACTTTTTTTGCAATATACTGGAGACTGCCTATGATGGAAGGATCATCGTTCGAATCCTGGTCGGGATTACTGGGGGTAGTTTTACCCAAATAGTTTTTCATTATTCTTCCACGCAAATGCGGATACACTTCTTCTAACTCCAACCTTCCTCATCCCTAACAAATTAGTGCAATTAGGGCACAGGCGTGTAACCCGAACGAATGAATAGTAAGACACGGCTCTAAAATAAACAAGGGAAAACTTATTAGGTAACTGATAAGCATTATTCTGCAGGTTCTTTAGTTTTATTTATCTTAAAAGGTTCTAAATTCTGTGTCCTATACCCTCTGAAAACATTTTAAACAAAAATTGTATTTATTTAAATATTTCGGTCAGTTTGAACAGCTCCTTAATATTATAATCATTTCCCTAATAAATTTTAACATTTCAGTTGATATAATCCCTTGTGGTAATATTTATATTCTATCTTTGTTAATAATGTTGATTACTTTAGCTTTTTTTTTAGGGCAAAATAGAGTTTGGATATCCCTGGCATGCTAGTAATGGTCAATGAATGTTCTCTCAAAGAAATATGAGCATATATCTTTTTTGGTGTGAAAATAATTCTTTAATTAATTCCAAAGTTTGACGTGATTACACAAAGCCCCATTTGAATTAAGATTTCCCCCTTAGCTATAGAGCACAAGAAAGTAATTAATCATTATTTTAGGATAGTTGTATTGGCCACTAATCGAAGATATAGACAAATTTTGCTAACACGAAATATAGCAATAGAAATTAGCTAAGAAATCCTCTGATAAAGCACTACTTTAAGTATGAACAAATTAATTAAATAGGTTTATGATATTACTCAGATTTTTAAAAGACGGGACAACTATACTACAGCTGTTATGTGTAAAGGTGTTTATCACATTACTATAATTATTTGGTTAATTTTTATAGATAGCCTATAAATGTTTGGATTTATATTGCTTTTAAGCGACTGTGAAAAATCCCTTATTTTATTACGTAAGTAACGTAAGAATAAAAGTAAGCTTTCAAGGGCACTTTTATACACTATCATTGTTTTTTAAAAAGGTGGAAGGCTAAAATCACTATGGATATAATATAGGCCTATAGCTATTCAATCTTTACAAGACGTAAACAATCATATAGAGCCCAAATATTGATACATTTCTCCATTAATCTACCTTAACAAAATAATAAGAAAAACTTATTAACTGTTTAAATAAACACCTGACTTTGTGAAAATGAACGTTTGTCTAAACTTTAAAATAATAAAACATCGAAACACTACAAGGGAAATGATCAATTAATTACGTTTGGCTATGAAAGTGTTAGTACTCACCGAAGCCTGAAGAGCGTAGTTTCCCGACGTCGGCAAGCGCTGCTCCGGCGTCGGTTATCCCCGCCTCCACCGAGTCGTCCCCCGCAAGTCAAACGCACCGCTCGCGACCGGCGCGGCCTCACTGAGCCACGATCGCCCGCCAACCAGCTAGACACGGCACCGGCAACCGGGCCCCTTGGCTTTTACGACCGCGCTATAAAAGTTAAGAAATAGCCTTTTATAGACACATAAAAATAAACGATTTACAGCTTTCACACACACATACGGACAGAAACGACACAGACCTGCTATAATATCAGCCCCTCTGATACATACACACACACATACACACAAACACACACTCTTTGGAAGATTTGATTATAATTATTCCAAGATCTAGTGTCGTTAAAATGTACATCTATATCACCAAGTTCATAGCTTTGTTGGAAGATGTAAAAATAAAAGTCATCTTCTAGTGGGAAAAAGACATATTTTGGACCAAAAGAATTTGATTATTTTTCTTTCAGTATGTTTTGACACAAATTTTAGTCATACCTAACCCAAAGAAAATATATAACTACTCATTTTGGCTACCGTATGGTAGTTAGAGGGACCCTTTTAAATCAACTAATAGCCTAATTTTATCTGTATGTAATGAATTTATATTACTGGGATTATTTTAATATATACTTTCTGACACAGATTATTGTATTCTAGCACGATTTACAAATAAAAATAATCAAAGGAAGACACAACATCCAGTCCCCTGGACATTAATTCATCACTTTGAAAGTGTAAAACCTAATTTCACCAGTTATTGATTATTCGCTTGCGCCAGAAATCAGACCTGGGGCTTTTAACTCAAATAGACGCCATTACTGACGTAGCTAAGGAGTACGATTGTAAAAGAAAAATAGTTATCCTGTTGTTAACACGTGGATATCGCGGATGGATACTAAGATTTGATGTATTTTATTTTTGAATATTAACAAGGATATTATTATAAATGGTTTCCACACATTTACCCTACGCTACCAAAGAATACATAATTAAAATATTCAAATTGAAAAACGTAAATTTTATTATTATAGGCCCAATAAATTTACCTATAAGAATTGATTAGTTATGTTCAAAATAAAATCGTACCAGCCTAAATTTTACTACTAGACTACTATTTAAAACAGATAATGTCTTGCCGTTTCCAAACAACTATTTTTTAATAAAACGGAAACAGGTTTTAGAAGGAGATTTTGTCCATACTTTAAATACACACCCATCCAATACCAATAAAGATACTTTCAAACAATTAATAGTTCCCCTCTAGTTTAAACATTAGGCTATATCAATTTTGTTTGGTAATATTTTCTAGAGTAATTATATTTCCTATTTTAAGATTGATCAAAATGTATGATAATGTATTTATTATATTTACGTATTCCTATCCATTATCAGTAATATTTATATCATTTAGAATGAGAGAAATCATTTAAATAGCTATAAAAATTGATTTAAAATGGATTATAAATTATAATTATGGCCCTATTTGGATTATATCATTATCATTGGAGAGATTTAGTAAATTTAACAGCTAATATCTATAAATCGCACACTTATGTAGGCCTAAATTTAACATTACTAGCTAATTAAATAACTTCATTGACTTGATTACTTTTACCAAGCATTATCGCTCAATTAATAAATTTATCATCAACATTAGTTAATGTTTATATAAAACAAGTATAGGCCTATACCACACACGATTAGACCAAATATTATAGATTATTTAATTAAACTTAATTAAGAATCTTTTTAAAACAATTCAGATAGTAGAGTAGGCCATACATATTTTATCTTTATATTAATCTAAACATAATAATGATTCGAAACTAAAACTAAATTATATCAATTTTGTCAGTGGTCTATTTGTCAATAAACATCTCAACTGTAGAAATTACAATAGCCTAATTTTAAACACAAAGTAACAAAATTATTATTGTGCTTTGAAATAACATTTGTATCAAATAAAACATTCAAATTTTAAATATTAATATTTTAAAAAATCCTTTAGAATTTAGACATTAAAAAAGACACGCCATGTTTGTGTGTCTTAAATTTACCAAAAACAGTCTGAAACCCACAAACAACCTCTGTATGGAAATAAAATATACATTTTTTATTCTGTCCCTTTTTAATAGTCTTTCTAAAGTTCTATTTAAATCTTAGAAAAACACATAAATGTTTAGTTGAGGAAGCACATTCGTAGACTCGTCAATAACTCGAGTAGTTTATGCCAGCATTTAAAAACTAAAATAAAACAAGTGACCATGACCCAACGTACAAATCAAAACGAAAGCAACAATATCAAAGTAAGTCATTTGAAGACCTGCCCCAAATATCATCTGTTTCACTCTTACAAAGTATGCCTATCAAGTAAACCAAATTTAATACCCCACAAAGTTGAAAACCCCCCTAAGAATATCTCAGCCTAGCGTGTTACAGTAAACGTTTTAGGGGCTCTTGGAGCGAGTGAACGAGGGTGGGGGGTTAGGGGCAAGGGGTTGGAAAGGAGAGAGGGGTAGTAGGATATGGGGTAAAGGTTATAGAGGGCAATACAGAAGACGACTACGACGTACTTGATGCAGTTTTGAAAACGTGCAGCTTATGTGCTTGTTATGGGAGGTGTAGAAGTCCCACGTAATATGGGTGGTGTGTGGAGGTATACTTATATATATAGGGGAAAAGGGGGTAGTCTAGAGCAAAGGGGCAGATTGCCCTCAGTGCGGGTATCAACGTTACCGCTCCCTTGCGGCAGATCGTGCCACTGTACTTCTTTCTCTGTTCTTTTATTATCTCTCTCTCGTTCTCTCTTTGAGCCTTTCGTCGACTTACCACCATGTGAGACAATTGTAAGGTGTGAGTAAGTGGCAAATTTAAAGCCGGAGGAAGAGGAGGGGAAGCTGAATTACACAAAATAATTAAGTAGTTATGATCCTGAAAAATTATCTGAAACGATCCAACAATCATAATGTAAGCGAGTAACTCTAGAAGTACCTTAAGTAAATAAATAGAAAAGCAATGGTTATTTTCGAACATCTTATAAACAATTTGATAAGCCCGTTCACTGTAATAGAGATTACGAGGAAATGGCTGGACATATTTTGCCAAATAATTTCTCATTTTAAAAGTTAGGGGACCAGGATGCCGAGAAAAATAATGGTTACCAAAGAAAATTTGATTCCCCCAGGGAATTTTCAGCTCTTCATTATTTGCTTACATCACCATATAGACCCTGATTTCTGCATTGATTGTTTATACCTGTAAATAAAATATCTATCCTCGGTTAAAGATAATAGCTAGCTCATTCTGAAATAAAATATTTCTCTTTGGTTAAAATTGATAACTCAACTTTTACATATGTTGTACGGTGCAAAAAATATAAGAATTATAGCAACAATGTATCCCTACTAAAACCAACTATAGTAGGTTAGAAATATATAACCTAACTTTGTTTGCACTGATAGTCTTTCTCCTTTATTTTTGAATATTTATCTCTGATCACAAAATGGCGTGAGCTATAAAGTAATAACGACACATTTGTGTTTAAATATATTTTGATATATATTTTAATTTCAAAAAATTGATAAAATTATGTTAAATGTTTTTAAATAGACATTTTAATTGTTCAGGTGTGGGTTTTGTTTTTCATTTTTTTTCAAATAATATTTCAATACAAATAATTTACAATTGTTTCTACGTTACTACCTGATTTTGAGTGGCCAATATTTCAAAGTAATATTTTGTGATCCATTTTGGTGGGTGCACGCCAAAGTGGAACCCTTACAGTAGAATAGACTGCCAATGATGAGGAGATTGAGTTTAGAATTTTGGTTGGGCGTAATGAGGGTGGTTTTCTCAAAATGGTTTTCCACTCTACCTCCACCAGAAATGGGGTACAGTTTCTATCAATAGAACCTTCCTTATCCCTATAACCATTAACTTAATTAATAAAAGAGTATACAACCCAACCAAACGGGTAGTAAGACGTGGTGCTAGAAAAAAAGTTTTGTATGCCTCATCTATCGATGCAACGATCCACTAGTTTATATTTGTATCTAGGTAGGCCTAAGTTACCTATTGTGTACTTAATTCGGCTTTCAATACCTATTTAATTTCCTTTCTCTATTGAATATAGCTTATAGTAAACAAATAATTTTAAATGTTGTAAAACAATATTTATTAAATCACTAGTTATAGAGTAGGTATTAGCGCTAGCAAGCTTGACTGGCGTGTCTGACTGGCCCGGGATTCAACCTCGAGTCTAGGCCGTGTGTAGTAGAGCCTACTTTAGGACTTAATTTTCTACCAAAAGTTTTTTTTACATCAGTACAGCAGTGCCCAACCCACCTAGGGAGGGAAATAGTATAGCAAGGTAGCAGTGTTTAATCCACCTTGGGAGATAAATAGTACTGCAAGGTAGGTGCTTAATCCACCTTGAGAGGGAAATAGTACTGCAAGGTATCAGTGTTTAATACACCTTGGGAGGGAAATAGTACTGCAATGTAGGTGCTTAATCCACCTTGAGAGGGAAATAGTATAGCAAGGTAGCAGTGTATCAAACAGTAGGGAGACAACTCTGTTACCGCCTTAAAATCAACGCGGCCACCTTAAATAACAATTCCTCACTGCATCAAAGGATAAGACAGATTTCTGGTGTGTTACGAATAAGATTAGAATATTACACCCATAGGTCTCGACATGGAAGCAGAATATAATCAAAATACTACCCGTACGGATAAAAAAAACTGTTTTTAGAAATAATTTCATACTTGTTGGAAAGCAGATACTTTTTGAATTTCCGTAGTTCAAAAGTTAGGGAAAAACATAGCTTGAAAGTATATCTTTAGACTACTAAGGGAAGAAGGTCAAAGATATTTTCGCCCAAAGGGGCTATGTACCCAAACACAGATCTAGAACACGTCGATTTTATTATTAAAATTAATTAATGTTGCGATATACACCTACATTGGTGGATACGTGGACTAAATGTCAGGCTTATCTAGACTAGTTTATTGGTGAAGGGGAGGTTAAGGTTATAATCCTGTATCATGTGTGTGTTTTAGGAGCTATATTCCGTCGATGGCTTCCTTCACTTCCCAAACGCAAATGATGGAGTAATTCTTCTAAATTAGGCCTTTATCATCACCACCCCATGAGTATAACTAGGCCTAAGTGAGGATAATTCAGTCAGATATTAAAATGAGGTGAAAAAATCATTGTGTAGGCTTAAGTAGTTAAATTGAAAAAAAAATTTGAAATAAATGTAAAATAATTGTTTAATGTCCTTTAAAATGATAGGCCATAAATTGTGACCATAAATAAATTTTAGAAATATATGTAGCAGAAATCTGTAGAATATTAATGCGGAAGCAACCCTTTCAAAAACAAATATATATATATAATGCTTATAAGATTAATCACACACGCTGCTAAACAAACCAAAATTGTTCCCTTGCCAACAAATTTGAATACGTCAATTATTATTTCCAATAATGCAAGTAACAAGATGATTTGGCACGCAAGTAATGTTCGCCCGATATTGAATGAGTTGGTTGATTAATTAATTAATGGGTCTTTGTATGAGTCGTGGATAGAATAACAACATGTGGTAGGACCCATAGCTTAATTAATTATATAGTTATATCGACATTTTAGGAATTAACAATTGCATAGTTTTAGAAAATTAAAGCCTAGTTGCAAAATTTACATTCATTGTCATTTTTAGCTGACCGGTCCTCACTCCCATAAAATATAAACTAATAAAAATATATATTTATACTCAATCATATTAAATGGTATGATTATAATTTCAGTCGCTAAAGGTCGTATGAATGACTAATTTTAGATTTCCCAATGTTGAAAAACTTGAGAGAATACATATGAACACAAGAATTAAATCAGATATATGTTAACCAGTGGAACCAAACTTCACTTCAACCCTTAAAATGAAGCCGCTAACTAATAAAAATACAGCCCGGCGTCCAGTTAAGGGCGGAACCGTCATGAAGCAAAAAAATCTTCACACAAGTCACATTTATGTAAGCCGTCCTATGGACATGGGAAGTTTTAAAGCTTCAAATCCTCAGAAACAATCTTCAATTATAACTATTAAAAAGTAATTTTTCTCTTTGAGAAAGGCTATATCTATGTTTCTGATCCATTTACCTTAGCCTTAAAACTGAAAAATTTCAGCTGAAACGTCGTTGAAAACGAGCTAATTATACCTTTTAGATGATTTAAAAAAACTTTAAACCTAAAATTATAAGGTTTTTAATTTTAGGGATATGTTTATACCATTTAAAACTCCCTTTAGACCTGTTTTTCGAAATCACAAATAATTTCTTAAATAACGCAGGAACGCGTCTCAATGCTCCGGTAGTCGCCCACATTGTTTATAATTATTCTATAATGGATTCATCATGAGTATCCTAATACATTGTATGAACATTAAAATACGTGAATAAACTTAAAGTATGTGATTATATTTATGTGACGAAGCTTTATGGTCCAGAATGGCCGTGCTAGACAGCCATGACCGTTGTTCCTCTCGCGCAAGTTTAACAGGGAAGATTCTCTCTCCGGTTGGTCGGCGAGTCGGCCCGGGATTGGCCGGGGAGATGGTTGACACAGAGATGGCGCTGGTCCACGGGAAAAATAGCTGCCCGTTTAGTAATGGCGCGCCGCGTTCTCTCTGGACATTTTTCAAACAGTTTAACTTTCAATTACAAAATAGATTTTTTTTTGTTACAGGTGCTTTAACGGGAAATATAAGTGAATGTTTACAGTCTGTGATCGCCATCTAAATAAACGCGAGTTAGAGTCCACATATTATTGCAGTTTTTATATTTAAAAAAATGGTTGGGTCAAAACTAATACAATATTTCTTCAATAAATATTTTACTTTTGAATTGAAGATAAAATGGTCCTATCAAATTCAGTGATTCTCATTAGTTGAAATTACTAAGTAACTTACAGTAGGTCTATATATGGAAAAAATCAAACTAAATACATCCAATGAAACAATATTTTATTTATATTTCGCCAAAAAAGTTTTATTGTTATAAAAACTAAGAAAACAAGGACCTTAAATAACGTTACCTTACACTACACCTTAAATTTAACTGTTAAATCATTATTTATCTTACCTGCTTTAGCGACACATTACGATTAAAATCTGTAGGCTACTAATAAGGATTTAAAAGTCTCTTTCAAATAGGTTTGGTCTATGTCTAGGTCTTATTAATTGCCTTAACGCTCCCGACCATAAAAGGAAACAAGTGGTGCTTAAACATCTTTTCTATTTGTGTTATTCTTTTAACCACAACTCAGATATATTATATATATATATATCCAATTGCTACTAGGTTTACCGTTTTAATTTTTTTTGTAAGTCATGCGCTGGTGGTGAAGCCTTATTTAAAAATAAATTGAACGCTATAAATTTGTTGGGGAAAAATAAGTAGGCTTAATGCCTATTAATTATTCAACTGTAACGAGCTAGAAGCAATCAAGTATATATTTAAGTGTTAATTGAACGTAACTTATAGTTCAGCTGTTTATTCTCCGCCAAGTGGTTTATAGCTCACATTGAGTTATAACCATAGCCGTGAACTAAAGAAGCACATTAATAACTATTATATCTTTATGAAAATTGAACTTTATATATATACCTATATTTAACTTATCATCAAATAAGAACAGGAGTAGGCCTAACTTATAAAATGAAAATTGCCATCTTGTTTATAATGATAAACAGTGTCTCGATATAAAATTCAATCAAAATCATTGGAGGGAATGTTGGTAAAATCTTTTTTTTTCTCTCTTTTTGACCTTCAGTAAACTACCCTTGAATTTAGGGTTGAATATCGTATTCCAAAAATTCCTTTGAAAGAGGGGTGGGGGGACAAGCCCTTATGAAAACCAGAGATAACAAGTTTTAGCCCAATCGGTAAAATAATTTTGGCTCTAGCCTGAGGTACAGATAGATCGCATTGCGAAACAACTTTTTGGTTTCAGGGGGTCATGAAACGTCGACATTTATCAAAATCTCGAAATCGATTTTTTTTTGACGATCCCAATACTTTCCCTTCGAGGTATCGAGCGAAGGTAAAAACCAGTAGAGCCATGTGGGAAATATATGTTTAGCTCATGAATGTTCTAGATATTTGCAGTGTGTGATGATTATTTAATACCATTTATAAATTTAAAAGGGTTTTACTAAATTAGTGTCAGCAAGTCGCACACTAAGCTTTGACCATGGAAATAAACATGGCTAAGCATCATATTATTAGAGTAATTGGTGTGAAAATAATATAAATAAGCCTATGGTAACGATAGTTTAACCCGATTCAGTGGCCTCTTGGTCAAACGCGCTAATCTCGCAGTAGACTAGACTGCTGATGACGGGGAAATCCAAGGTTTGAATCGCGATCGGGTGTGTTGAGGAATGTTTTTCTAAAACGCTTTCTCACTCTCCATACACGCAAAATGCGGGTACAACTTTATATATAACCTTCCTAATCACTAAAGCCATTAGCGTAATTAGTACATAAGCTTATAACCCAAACGAGTAGAAAGATGCGATGCTAAAAAATACCAATATATTACTTTAGTATCATTATGATTAAACTGCCACAAGATTAAATTACTTGGCCCAAGACCTAATAATCAATGGTAGATATAATTGGGTTTATGATCAAATTATAACGGTAGTTTCAACAGTTTCTTTATTAAGCTGTACAGTGTCAGTGTGTTCAAGCCTAACCTATTAGGTTGATGCTAGCTCAGAATATAAGTTCCAAGTGACCGAATGGTCTTAGACACTATATAGGCCTACGCAATGCATTTGGTTATATTTGACGGGGAGGTCGTCTTTCGAATTCCAGCCGGGTGTAAAAAGGTGTTTTATTCACATGGAATTTTAACTGCTGTTTTGCTATCCTTACTATACGCTATTTTAATAGAATTTTCTCTCGATTACCCTCCTAACTCCTAGCACTTGGATTAAATAGTAAGTGGATAGGCCTGTTATTATGAACATACCAAACTAACAACACACAAAGACATTTTTTTAGAAAGACGAGTGACGTGGACTTTAACCCCAAATAATAGTTTAGATGACTGGATCTTTTTAACAGACATGTAGGATTCCATATTCCGACCAGTATATTGATGACGCGCGAGCTCCCATAAATGATCTAAAACTAAAATAGTCAAACATCAAGATCACATGTGAGAGAAAGAGGGTTGGGCGTGGAGGGGGTAGCATTATGTCACAAGATATAATATTGAGAATACATTAGGTGGAGGTGCTCTACTCCATTGTCTACAATCACATGTTACATATTCAGGGCACTGAGGAATCTCCTCTCGCCGTCGCTTAGGTTAAGACACTCGCTGACATATGAAAACTGGAGACAAGTCTCAATTTCGAAGCACATTTTGTTTTGTTCTCGAAATCGAACTAACACTCTGAGCTGTCTAGATATTTAATTGATGGGCCAGGGACGAGGAAGATATTATCTAGAGGAAATGTACCAGCCTTTGCTGGAGGAGGAGGAGTGAGAAGTCATTTAAGGGGAATAATAAAAACCTCTTTCAATACACCTGACCAAGATACAAACCCCGATCTACCCATGACCAGCTATACAGTCTGGAGTAAGATGCATGGCTTGGATTGTGTAAATAACGATACAATCTACAATCAAATTAAAATTCAGAAGAGATTTAAAGTCAAATGTCACTATTTTATATTAAGAGTGACTTATGAGTTTCAGTGGTTGAATTATCTAAGGCGTAACTCTCGCAATAGACTAGACTGCCTATGATGGGGAGATCGGGGTTCGAGTCCAGGTCGGGTGTACTGAGGGTGGTTTTCCTAAATGGTTTTCCACTCTCCCTTTACACAAATGTGGGTACACTTCCTCATACATTCAACCTAACCACCCTTAACCCATAATAATAATAAATAGGCGTATAGCCCAAACGGGTAGTAAGACGCGGTGCTAAAATAAAAAGTGACTTTTATTTAAAATTAATTAGAGCTTGTATTGTATTCGTCCTTAAGGTCCACCTAAGCTGTCATTAAGCTCCTCCCTTCTTCTACCAGAAACAATCTCAACATACATAGACCTATGTAAGTGAAAAGTTCGTTTATTCCACACAATAATACAGAAAACTAAGCAAAACAGATGTAGCCTAAATGTTTTAAATATTAAATAATGTTATTGGGTCAAGAATTTATCCAATGCTAAAATCAAAATCAAAGAAGAAATGGATATCTAAAGGTTTCCTTAAAGTTATCAATATTAAAACATAATATTGAAGTATTTAGCTTTGTGCCATAACATAGTAATTTTAAATATTGTATTGTGAATATAAGACGCTTTGTCTTACAGACCTGTCGCAATTTTTAAAATAGAATACAATTAATATCTAATCATTTTACAAAATATTTTTTTTTTAGAATCATGAGAAACTTTATTGAGACTCACTAACCACATTAAAGGGGTGTTCCTTTCATTAGATAAACTAATCGTAATCTTTTTTACAATTAAAAAATATGGAGGACTGTTTCCTATGAAATTAAATAAATGATGGCAGCAATGTAGAGTAACATAGATCTTATAGCAGTCATTATTTTTTTGGATATCAGTTTCAGTATATAATAAATAAGATATTAATTTAAACACTTTTAAGATAAGCTTAAGTATTTTATAAAAATTTCCCTCCATGCCCCCCCTCCTTTTCCACACCCAAATATACTCGTCCCCCAACACTTCTTTATGGCTTTATAGATGTGTATATATTTGCATATATATAGGCCTTACATATATATACATATATATATATATATATAAATATATACATATCTAATAGGCTCTAGGTTTCACCTTCTCTAAATAAGTCCTTTCAACTACTTAGTAAACCACAAAAGCCACCTCTGGAAAATTTTCGTCTCTAACAGTAATATAGGCCTATACCCAACTTAAAATGGAAATCCTCCATTTATATTTGTAGCGAGTGTACTGCCAGCTCATTACTACTAGCGCCGGACATTTTAATATCGCAGGCGTGAGGCTGATATAAGGCCCCTTAGAGAGAATAAGTGGTGAGTGTGTAGTCCACACTTTAATAGTAGATACCATTTACGGCAGTGTATATAGCTGACCTTTGAACCTAAAATAACACGGCTTGTTACTTGCGCTTTCATATGAAGAACAATTACCTATTGTCTGCTTATAAATATAGGCTATTATTTATATCACTTGCTTCAAAGCCTTTCCTTGACGGTATGTTATCTAGCTACTAGCTTAAGTCACGGTTACATTTTCGGTAGTTATAATGCGTCGCTGTTTTATTATTGATTTATCGTGACTATAATATCAGACTGGCCTGCCAATGACTGGGAGGTCGGGGTTTGAATCCCGATCAAGCCTACTAAGGATGTTTTTACCCTGAATTGTGTCCCACTCTTATACGGGTAGAATGCTTCCTTCCTAACCCCTATATTATTAAAGTAATTATCATATATGCGTATAACCTGAACAAGAAGTAAGACGCGGTGAAAAAAAAAAGCTCTAGGCCTACCATGTTGGAATAATGCCAGGTAAGCTATGTTACAGGGTAAACGAAAGTGCATTATTATTAATAAATCACTAATGTGAATTTCTGCTTGGTGAAAACAACCAACCTCACTGACAATTTTTTGTTTGAATATTCCCCGAAATCGCACAATTTTGAGTTAAATATGAGGTTTACAATTGTGTACAAAGTTTCGAAATGTCAAAAGTCTCCTTTGCTTCGACTTAGAAACCCGCAATAATCGTCACACTCTCGAAACATTTCGAAGGAAGGAGAAAACATCTAGACATTATGAACAGATTAGAAATATTTAACTAAATATTACACATTTAAAACTTAATAATTTGAAGGTTAAAGGGGAAAAAATAGTTAAAAGCACAGTTTTAACTCGAATTGAGTTGGTGTTTACATCCGTTATACAGTCATGATACCTTTATTTTAATGCGGTCCTCATCGGGTTTAGGATATAAAGACATACAAGCTATTGTCCTGGAAAATGTGTCTAATGTGACTTGCCTCCTTTTTAACCTGTACCCTTCGTTTTTTTAACATCTATCAAGCAGTATTTTTTACACACAATACTAGTGATAGGACATCTATAACGTAGAGCATAAAGAAACTCGGATCTGTCAACATATAATATACACTGGGCTTTGATTTTTCTATTTTACTTTGATGTAATATTAATGAACAATTTGAAAATTATAAGTGTTCGTTTTGACAACAACAAAGGACATATCCTGGTCTTCTACTTCACTTAGCTCGTTTCAAGCTTAACTTTTAAAAATGTGTCCTTCGCAACTTCACACACCACTACACGTTTATAAGAGCGTTTTCTATCGCGCCATTGCGGACTTTCCTCCCTCACATCTCGCACTTGCTACATAATGTATAGAGCCCCGTCAACGTTTATTCCAAGTGAAACAATAAAAACGGAATCGTGACGTCATTATAATGATAATATATTCCTCCCTCCCTCTCTCTCTTTCAGTGCGTTGCATCGCTAGCCTCGCTCGCCTAGGTTGATCAACCGGTACCCAAACGGGAGAGTAGACCGTGAAGGTAAAAGAAACCTTCAGGTGTCCTTCAGGTTTATACAGGCGGACAGGTTCAAAAACTTCCACGCACTCTGAATAAATGCGTGCTTGTAGGCGAGATCATTCTTGGGGATTACAGTTCGTGTGGCGAGAAAACATTTGATTGCAGTAAAATTCTGACTAGCAGATTACTCGTTCAGGTATGAATGGTGTAAAAACCTAGTCCACACCCTCCGTATCCTGATGGTACTTAAGGCCAGTTTCATAGTCACACTTAGTACGCCTTGAGTGCGGTGCTATACTAAATACAAGAAGACACCTATCTAGAGCAAAATGAAATGGGCCAGCTTCGCATGTGAAATTGGCCGATTCCGTTTTGGTCAAAACCGATGTCGTCCTGTATGAAGTATTAGACCTCACTTAAGGCCTACTAGATGGACTATAAAACTGGCCCTAATCCGTGGTAAATAAGCTAATCCACAAGAGGTCAATCATACAGTAATAGAACGATGTGTGCTCAGGGGTTAGAGGTCAGGGTTCATATCTGAGAGTTCTTACTTTGTAAGAGTTCGTAGAAATAGGATCAAATTAAGCCCCGTCTATATAGTATGTTTTCATGAAATGCGTAGTCCGTGGTTTTTAAGAGTTCGTGGGAATTTAATTAACTTGAGCCCTGTCCACATACTTCGTATATGTATGTCAAGAAATCCTTATGAAGAGCTCTACCCCTCAATAAAATATTTTTCTGTCCACAAAAACCCAATTTGTATGTCCGTAGTAACCCATAGAAGTTGCATCAACTTTTAAATTTATTAAGGATTGCGGCTACGGACGGCTAATGAGAACAAATCTCAGGTTAGATGAAAAATGACATGCAAATTGAAATTGAGTTTTCAATGGTAACAAAGAAAACGGTCACCATTGTTGATTATAGAATTTACTGAGATGGTTTTATTTTTATGAATTTGATTGGAAAAACTTTTCTACTTAAATATAGGCATATACTATTTTACCAAAATTTTTAAAAAAACATACAAACTTGAGGACTAAGTTATATGGATAGGGAGCTTATGGAGAAAGTTAAACTAGCCTTCAAATGGGTCTAAGGACTATCATTACGGACTTTTACGGAGAGGCAATCCTTTGAATCCAAATAAATTAACATCGAAATATCCATCAAGGGTAAGCACAGTGAATTGCAACTTTACATGTGACTTGTTTTGATCGCTCAGTAAGACACTCACTGATCAGGAATCAATGAACATACATTTCCATATTAAGTTTGTAGGGCTGATCTTAATATTATGATTGATCAAATGATGACCGAGTGGTTGAGAACATATCTTATGTACAGTTTTAATAAGATCTGGTTAACACTCCACGACAAGCTACTGCCTAAAACACTAGTACATAAGTAATCACTCTAAAGGTTGTATTTATAAATTACTTTCGAAAGTCAACCAATCTCCCAGTATACGAATAACAAGCAATACAGTTAGAATTGGGGGTAGCTTTAATAGTTTTTCATGGCAACAAACCAGTAGATTCTCTCTATTACATAAGAATATCTAGTTTTCTTTTTGCTTAAGCTGTGACGTCAAAACAGTTTATCAACAATGTCTTAACCACTTCTTTGCTCAAATGTTTTATGTTGTCACTCTCACAAAGACTGGACCGCAGATGATAGGGAAATTAAGGTTCTAATTCCCGGTGTGTTTGCCTAAATGGTTTTCAAACCTCACTCCACGTGATTGTGGTTGCAGGTCCTCTAAATACAACCTTACTCATGCCTGACACACTATCGTAATTAGCTTATTTGCGTATAATCCGAACGGATAGTAATATGCCGTAAAAAAAAAGTCTCGATCAGCAATTCTCTAAAGTTTTCAGACTGTTATCAACGTTCAAATTATAATTAAATAAATATAGGGAATTTCTATGTTAAGTAGGCTTGTATGCTATAAATATCGAGCACGAGTATTTTGTTTACGAGTATTTGGTGTAAAATTTGTTCTAAAACGAACACACACTACACAATCTCTTTCATTCGTTGTGCGTATGCCTATATTGCCTCTTTAGTCTTACTATAAAAAAAAAATGCCTACTTTGAATTTGATGTTGATATTCTTGAACTACCAATTCAATTGCCAATTTATTTTGACCGGTCAGGTGGTTTGTAAAATTATATACTCCATCTTTGAAGTTGTCGCCTGTTAAGTGAAACAATGCCTCAACCTTGTTATGAAATAACTTAGTTTATTTTTCCTTATAAAGCAATGTAATTATAACCCAATATGAACTTAAACGTGTGCTATGGGTCTTAAAGAACGTTGTATAAGTAAGACCTAGGTTTAAAACTATCATGAACTGGATTTTTAAAATAAAAATAATAATAATAATTATTATTATTATTATTAGCGGCTTCATCTAAAGAATTGGTATGAGGGAGGTGCTTTAGAAGAAGTGTACCTGCATTATTGTGGAAACAAGTGGTAGATTAAAGGCAGGAAATCTCTTCACTGTATCCGTCGGGGATTCTACACTAAAATACTCTTAAATAAGCCTGTTTTAGTGTGAAAAACATGTACTTCTTGATGTATTAAGTTCGCGGCAGTATCTTGGTCAACTTTGCCCTCTCTACTTCCCAGAAGCATTAGACAGACAGAGAGAAAAGGTGACAAATATATTGCATAGCTTAAATAAAACTATAGCTTTTGACAGAAAAAAAATGTCAATGCTTCAATTATTTTTTTAATAAATATGTCTAATAATATATAAGCCTATTTAAATGGTAAAGATCCAGACACTCACTAATATCGTTTATATCCTTTACATAGGTTCAGTAAAATTATGTAATGGACATTGGCGATTGAAAATAGTAAAACAATTAGCTACTAGAATTACGGCGTTTAGTGATGACTTTCGTAAAATAATACTGAAATATGGACATTATCCAAAATATTTATTCTAGCCTCTTAAACGTTCTCTATGCTAATAAGCCTAAAATAAATGGTACGGCACACCGCACAGACTTTCTCTCTCTTTCTATAAACTCGTAAGATTTCTGAACGGAATAATGTACA
>CABFWB010000007.1:435306-478175 GCA_902151455.1 Timema bartmani
AAGTTTATAATTACTTAATTAGTAGGGTACTTAAGGTGAACTTTTTCAACAGAGTTTTATGGTCAGCACTCATCAAAACATTTACAAACTAGCTTAAAATCGCGCTTATCACCTCACGATATTTAAAATCAAACACAAGTACTGTTAAATAAATATAATTTATTATGACAAACTAGTACAAAAAATTTAGATTATTTTAATATGTGCGAACTAGTACAAAAAATTTAAGAGGTTTTCGACCATGACCGGGATAAATCCATTTGCTACGAGACGTGAAGTTGAACCATGCAAACACACACAGACACATCGATTGGTACCGGCCGATATTTAAACTTTTAGTTGGTGTTTAACAATCCACACTTTAATCAAGTTTAAAGGTCCCCGTTAAACTTATTAAAAGTTTCACGTTCATTACGTCTAATGCACTTTAAGTTTTAACAGAATTTGGGGGGAAAGAGAAGAATGAGCTTTGACGCTTTTTACTCCGTTGAAATAGTTTTGGTAGGTGAAACTTAATAAACATACTACCTCAAATTATTAATTATATGATTAGGTAGAAAACTCATTTAACAACTATCGTAAAAGTACGTTTGGTGCCATTAGAGAAAAGCCAACACGAGAAAATTTTAAGGGGATTGATTTTAAATAGAAGACGTGCTTTCGGTGTGTCTTCTAGAAGGTTTAAAATTCTAAAGGTGGTGTAAAATTACCAAACCTCGATATACATTAAACTAAAAGTTATTTTCTGCAACATAAAATTTCATACAATGATGCCAGCGGTAGCTAAACTCATTTTAAAATCAAATTAATATTTGTAACATGTACTAAAAGCAACTTAAGCAAATTTTTTCACCCAGTATTACTACACATCCTGAATATATGTATTGATTAAAAATAATGGTGTTCCAATTGGAAAGGTTAACATTTATAAGGCACCTGTGTACTTACACTTACGTGGAAGGAGAGGGAGAAATAATTTGTGAAAAATAATCTCCAGTCAATCCGACTGGTAATCGAACCTTGACATCCTATCACTGAAAATAAGACTAGGGGAACTTTATGACTTAGTCCGCATGTCCATTGATACTGATACATTTCTTTATAGATGATAAAAGCCATAATTTGTAGTTTTAATTACTCCTAGTATAAGTTTACTTGATTTTATGACCAGAAGGTCCTGACATGCTACCTCATCCATCTGAAGGAGCAATTGCTCACACTTGGCCCTTCGGCCTGTTAGTGACTCTCGCCCATTCCATCTGGCATAAAGCACATTTACTTGAGAATTCGTTAAATCGCTATAGTTTACAGATGCTTTAAGCACTGAATTTCTATGAGTGGACAAGAAAGAGACTACATATTTGGTCGGAAAGGTATCTAATATACCTCCTAGTTATCGTTTGGATACAACCGACATAGGATCTACGGCTTTACTTCCTCTTAGAAATAATTTTGTGCAACATATTTTCATAGCTAGGAAAACAATCTGTCGACATCGGTTGGGTTTGAGTCGGGTCATTGAGGCGAACACTTTACCCCTGGAACCCCTAATGTCAAAGTTTTCATAACGTCTCAAAGATTCAAAAATAAATAAGTGTATAATAGACTCGTTCAGTTTTTTTTAAAACACAGTTGAAATTATTTTTAAAACTATTGCCGCTTTAATGTTAAAATGAGCTACTGCTACACGTTTATCATGTTACTTTTTTGTTATGAAAATAGTAACTTTTAGTAAGGAAAGTATACATTTTGATAAATTATATACAGTTTCTTCTATATGAAGTCTTTAAGATGATACATAGCATCGAAAATAGTAAAAAAAGGTTGCAGATACAGCTTTTAGCCATTCCAAAAGGTGAAAAGAAACTAACTCCAGATAATAAATGATTCATAATTAGAATATAATTTTTATTATTTATTCCATACTCAATTCAAATAAAAATTAAGATGAATGATATTTCCTGAACCAGAATGATTTGCAAACACAAACACATCATTAAGAGATGTGTTTAATGTTTATCAATTTTAATTAAATTTTAAATTGTCTAGTCATGTTTTAACCCAAATATTTTATTATTATTGTATTTTTCCACTTGATCACTTCTGTTAATCTTTTTGAACATAATAATTTAGTTTTGAAACTCTGCCTTCTTCATATTCGCAATAAACATTGTAATTGCTATATTACATTAATTCATCTGTTTAAATAATATTCACATTTCGACTATTTGATCAGAGCAAATAGTTTTGCATTGCAACTCGTACCTTAGTATTTCTTATGTATAATTATAACTTTTTTGCGTTGCTACAGCTTCTGATGTTCAGAAAAGTATTCCTACAACTTTTCACGATATACTTTATGAGATCCAGCTAACCGTACGGTTATTGTTCCACTCTGTTGAATCCATCTTGACGTCTTCATCTATTGATATAATAGCCACTCCCTTTCTCTTTGTTAAGGGTTTCTTAGCAAAGCGAGGTCAAACTTGACACTTTAAATCAAGTTCAAGAAAATAAAAAAGTTCACTTATTTAAGATTGTTATTATTGTGTTTACAATATATATCACAAGGTCCAATACATGTTTGGTGAGACTATTAAAAGTAGTTCTTAAATTATTTTTTTTTGTAGACGTTAGCTGTAAAATGTATTCCTTTAGTTCAATGGGCAACTGGAGTACTTATTTTTTTTAGGAGTTGCCAACCTTTGGTTCCAAAGGTTCTCACTTCAATAATGTATTTTCTTGTTGAACTATTTAATATGAACTGTTTAAAACAACAAATGTTATATCATCCCGTTACTTACAAACTAACTTAGCTTTTAACATTACAACTAATATTTCACACCAAACCCTAGTGCGTGGATATTTACTAATAGGATAGCAGGATGAGCCCACATTTATGAAGTATATATCTTCGTCAGCATCAGCTATAATCCAATAGGATTTACTAATCACGTGGACGAAAAACAAATAACTGTAACAAGGATATAACTATTAAGTAGTACAAAAGCGTAGTGTAGTGATAACAAAGAAGTAATATTAATCTATTTCTTATTTTACCTTTAAATTTTTTTATAATTTATGTTTTTCTCATTTTAATGTTGAAGTACTGAAGCTGCTTAAACTTTATTCTAAACGACAAAACATAGCTTACTATGTCAGATTTTTCTTTATCACCAATGGGGTGTTTATAATAAGAATGTGTTTCAATTAGTTTAATGTATTCTAACAGTAATTTAAATTTAAATATGTTCTTAATTTGTACACATTATTTTAAAATCAAATCAAATGTATATTTTAAATATTTTTTCAACTACATTTTGATAATGTGCCAAACAAAAATTAATTAACCCTCTCTTGAATTTTGTTTTTATAAAACCTTAATTATCATACAAAATCTTTTTAGAAATATGCAGTTGGTAATAGTTCAAGTTACGCATTCGTCTACCCTTATTAAGTTTCATTTACCTCGAAATACGGACGTAAATTTACCCTCATTTTCTTTCTAGATGACCCCCAGTACATGGGTCAAGACCCAAGGGTGAGTTATTCACACTCCGTATCGCGAAGGGTTGCACCAACAAGGGGTTGTTCTGAGTTGTTTAGTTTATCACTCACTAGTGTTGAATCACCCTTCACGAGATACAAGTTGACGCCATTCACATTTGCCCTTGTATGGTGTAAAATGGCTACTTCATTTTAAAAGAGAATAAAACTACCAGTTGGGATTTCACACTAAACCGGTGGGTCAACATTTCTTTAGGATTGATGAATTTAATTGAAATATCAGTTGAATCTTGTAAGGATTAAAAAAGGTGTTTAATAGAATAAGAAATGGTTTAACTTTTGTCAAGTTTTTTTTATCTGTACACTCTGTTTCAATGAAATAATATGTTTAGTAAATTTCACATGGATCGCAGACCTGTCTACTAAAGGATCCTCGTAGAAATAAACATTTATAAAAGACAAACTATTACTTTTACGATTAGTATAGATAACACCTGCTTCGGTGGCCACGTGGTCTAACGTGTCACTCTTACAGTAGACTAGACTGACGATGACGGGGAGATTGAGGTTTGAATCTCGGTCGGGTGTATTGAGGAAATTAAAAAAAAAATTGTTTTCCACTCTTTCACCATTCAAATGAGAGTATACTTCCTATTAATATAACCTCCATAATCCCTCAAACCTTTAGCTTAGTTAGTACATAGGCGTATAACTTTAACGGGCAGCTAGACGCGTTGCTAAAAAAAAAAATATTGCTAATATCTTACTAAATTATTAGTGTTATTTTATAGATTGCCTATTGATATGCCACTCTAATGTGATAGCTGCAGATCACTTGACTAGACGTATAAATATATGAAAATGGTTTTGGTACATTTTTGTAACTGTCAATATGCCTGTAGTTGTTTCCTATCTAAAGCTGACTGCATCTCTCATTAATTCATTTCATAACGTCCAACTTAAACGGTTGACAGAATAGAATAACTTACTTCTGCACATAATATTGACGCAGTGCCGAGGTTAGTATTACTTTACATTGTTTACGATACACAAACTAATCACCAGAAGTGAACAAAGATAAAGGATAAAGATAACGGGTAGTAAGGCGCAGGGAAGAACAGAAACTATTAAAGGTTTGCCCCCTTCCCCTCATACCTATCAATTGTTGGCCTAAGTGTTATTTCGATAGAATGATCTCACTGAACCCGGTGTTTGCGGGTACGAGTCCGGTTGAGGTCAACGGATCTTTACCGAGCGATGAAAATCAGAAGCACAGCTCCCTTCGTTCCCATGTCGGTTGTGACATGTAGAAGATTACTGGATGTTACATTATATACCCTTTTGAAAGAAAAATTATAGCCTCTTTATAGCTCGTTAGTAAAAATTCCCTGCGGAAACCAACAAAAAAAACTACGGTATTTTCAGGACTTTCTTAGTGCATGCGCTTTCTCTCAGATGGTTTGAGCGGGAGACACTAACCAGTGAGAGAGCTTAGAGCGTGCGATGCTCCGGGTGTATGGGAAACACAAGACCAACTTTCGGGTTATAAACTTACTACTATACCTATCAAGGCTCTTTAAGCCACGCCAGTGTCGACAGTCCACCCTGAGTAATAAACGTGTTATTTATTCCCTTCTAGCTTAGCCCCTGCCCCCCGCCCTTTGCCCCAACCTGGATCTAAGAGATCCAAGGCTTCAAAGCACCAAATCACTCGCCGCTGGTCACTCGCTCTGAGAAGCGCAAGAGAGTTAAAACCTGCGGCCAATGAGATCTCTGGAATAGTCGACCCTCCGGAGTACGGAGAGAAGCCCCCTGGACCGGTTCCTACACCTGCACACCCCTAAAATGTCCAGCATAGTCATGAACTAGGACTTGGCTCTCTTAGGGACCAGGCGAGGTTTTCTCACACCATGTAACCGAGCCCTACCGGTAGACTATTGTTGTATTAAGTTTAATTGACCGAGCGAAACAAGGTTCTGTTTTACCTTTGGCATTTCATCTTTCTGCCTAGGTATTTGCCACGTGATTACGGTCAAATGTATGGAACAATTTTAACAACATTTCGCTGAAACTTTCAACTTGGGACAAACAATGAACGCACAGGGGTTTTCCTTCTATTTAAACGTTTCATTTTGGTGGCCACACAAATCTGTCTGTTGGTTACGATAGCTGCCAAATTCATGGAAAAATTTTAATGAACCGTGTCAGGGATTTTTTTAAATCTAGACCAAAAGATAAATTTAAATAGTTTCACAATCTGGCTCTCCGTTTCAACATGTCAGACACTCAAAAGATTTTTTGTTAAATAGTTCATCCAGAGGGATTTAAAATTCTGAATTTTAAGCAATCGATTGAATATCTGGGGCGTATTTTTTAATTTTTGTAGCTACATTATTTTGAGAAACTGACTTATAAAACCACAGAAATAACGATTATTATATATGATTATAATGTAATTTTGAATATAGTATTACCTAATTGGTTTTTATCCAGCCTAATCACCAAGGAAAATTATCAACTTAAATTAAAATGAGAAAATATAGGAGATA
The DNA here is from genome assembly GCA_902151455.1 of Timema bartmani. NCBI lineage: Eukaryota > Metazoa > Arthropoda > Insecta > Phasmatodea > Timematidae > Timema > Timema bartmani. Next base: position 441,363 of record CABFWB010000007.1, read on the forward strand.
TTTCAACATGAAATCAAAATAGAAATCTTAAGATTGTAGTGACTATAAGAGCATGACGTTCTTAACATGATGTTCTCAACATATTTTTAGTGGCTGGAGTGAGTTGTACTGTTCAACAAAATACTATTTGAATATAACCATATTAGATTATTTAAATTGAAAAATTACACCTGGACATGGAAATCGAAACCGGGACCGTTGGCTTGATACTCCAATGCTCTAGCCACTGGGCTATCCAGGAATCATCCAGTTTCCAGGGCCACTCTTCACATATTATAAGGTAGAGTCTTTGATAGACGTGTGGAAATCGTAAGCCACACGTGTGTGATCAATTAAGATCACGAGCTGTCAGATAACGTAACCACCTTAGATTCGATAAGGATTTTGGCTGCCAATAATACAATTAAAATTCTAAGAATGTGAATAACATAATAGATTTAAATAGCTTTGCTATTTAATCTATGATTATAGTAGAAAAATCATTCGTCCCCAAAATAATGCTTATATCCAGGACTAGTTTTGTCTACGACTTTATCCCCAATTTGTAAAAATATATTTGTGACATTTGAAGTTTATTTGGATAAAATAAAAATGTTTTGATCAATTTAGTTGATAAAATTGAAATGTTAAATCTAGCTACAATGCACATATATGGGTTTCGCTGTGTTACACGTGAAACATCTCCCGTGGGGAAGCAAATCTCAAGTAGATCAATGGCGAAGTCAATGCAAGTAACGTATTTATAGTAATGTTTCAAGAATGGTTTCTTGAAACCATTAATTATTTCTTGAAACGTCCATAAAAAATCGAAATAATTATACACCCATATTAATCAAGTAATAAATATCGTGATTTCCCAGTTGAGTTAGGGTGATATTTACGTAAGAAATAAACCTACGGTAAAAATGGCATAGGTGGGACGATGACATTGGCGCAATCTTCCATTCTAATCTAGTGACATTATCACCACGCCCGTGTTTGTTTTCCAGTTTTCAAATCGGTAACACCCTGACTTAGCTGAGATATCGAACCCGGTAGTTTTACGAGGGAACCTCGTTGCCAAAATGAAAGGCGTGTAAGTATATACAGGGTGTTCATTTGAAAACTTTCCACCAAAATATCTCGAAAACAACGCACTGCAGAAAAAAAAAAAGTACTAAACAAAAGTTGTTTGGCTCTGAGGGGGAAGTAAGGTGGTAAAGCCGGTATGACCTTGGGTGGCGTTGCTAAGGTGACGTTAAGGTCACTTTAATTCTTTTGAATGAGACTCCATATTTTTTATTTCATATTTTTGTGAATCACGTTGTGCCATTTTCAAAATGGTGGTTTTAAGCTTTTTAAAGTAAAAACTATCACTAGAAATGATCCTCACAAGTTATACATATAGTTAATATATTCAACGTCTGTAGGCATACATTGGTGAGCTTTAAGGTCACTTAATATATTTTTTATTTATTTTTTTAAACTTATATTGGTTTCTATTTGATTAATAAATGTCAACCTAATGTAAGTAAACGAGAATTACAACCTAAAGCTACCATCTTAAAATGGGTGATTATTTTATTATAATTACCTCAAGACCAGTAAAATGAGATGTGTTTTACTTTATTTTGTTAGATAAATTTAAATTAATTAAATAGAAACGTGTCGATGGTTAAAAAAATGTTCATACACAATATATACAATTTTATTCATTTTAATTTAACATGAATAGAAATAAAAAAAAATTAGCCTGTATGCATTTTAGATAAGAATGAAATTGATTTAAATGTTTCTGATACATTGGCACATAGTTTCCAATTAAAGACCAGTGAGAGACTGACGTTTTGGTTGCTGCGACACGAACACCGCGTGGTCACTCTACTAGTGTATTACATTATTTCATATGAGAGGGGTCAGACTAGCGACACGAAAACCGCGAGGTTACTCTACTAGTGAATTGCATTGTTCTATATGAGAGGGGTCAGACTAGCGACACGAACACCGCGAGGTTACTCTACTAGTGAATTGCATTGTTCTATATGAGAGGGGTCAGACTAGCGACACGAACGCTACGACAGATTTGAAAACGTCGATGTTAGAGTTTCTTGGGCGTAGTGACTTCTCTCATAAGAAACAATGCAATGTACTAGTGCGGCCTAAGAAAGGCGTGTTTAACATGTTAGTTTTGTTATCACCACATATTACTAACTGTTCAGGCTATACAAATACTGTTTATGATAATTACTCTAATGAGGTAAGGGAGAGGAAGGAAGCATTAAAGAGGTAATCTACTCAAATTTGCGTGAAAGTAAAGTGGAAAAACTAGTTAGGTAAAACCATCATCAGTAGACCTGACCAGGGTTCGAAACCCAAATCTACCCATCATCAGCAGACCAGCCTAGCTTGAGAGTGACACTTTAGACAGTATAGGCTTGTTAAAACGGTACCTGTGATCTGTTCTCATACTCTAGATTCATATTTGACCGATCATATTTATAGGCTCTTCTTTACATACCTCACATTGAGCTGTATTTCCCTTGGTATCTGACCAATGAGTGTTCTACTGAGGGATGCTAAGCATTCATAGGTAAAGTTTAAACTAGCTCTGCTTACCCTGGCAACACTACATGCTACGCCATTGACCTGATTTTAAAATTGCCATCATATACAAATTATAAAAATTGACATCTCTTATGTTTCACGGCTAAGGGCCTAAGGTATCAACATTTTTTGGTGCGTGTAAATGGAAACAATAAGTTACATTTTTTTTATACTGGACAAATACATTAAGATATCTAGTCTAAAGATAGGTCTTAGCCAATCCTTTGATCATATAAGACGTTTAATCTACAATAGTGTGCATTTTTTGCTTTAGATCCACTCCTATCTCTATCCTCAATTTTTTCCCATTTCATCTGTTCCTTTCCTCCTACCCATTTTTTCTCCATCTTTCTTACTCACGTTTTCTTATCTTCTTATTCTATCCATCTTCGATTGAGACGAGGCAGGCAGAAGATGGGTGGATATAGGGGGTAGGGAGGAAAAGAAGCGAAGACCTATGCGCCCTAGGGCATGCCGAAGACCTTAGGAAGGTTCAAGTAAGAAGCCCCGCTCCAGAGTTCGAGGGAAAAGAAGTTAACCTTAATTTATGGGCGCCATTTTGCCGGCGTTAGCTCTTCTCTCTAGCCCGAAGGGGGTGGAATGGGAAAGTAATTCCGCTCCGAGGGCAGATAGAAGAGGGAGAAGGAAGAAAAATAAGAAGGAACGAGGTATTAGTTCGGGAGCCGCACGCGGGAACCGTAAACACTTGCTTTGCCGTTGGCAACTAAAAACATCCGCGAGGAAGACGGAAAACTGGAGTAGGATGGGCCGAGGAGAGAAAAAAATGTCTTCGTGGAGCAGGAGAGATTGGAAATAAAATATATAAAAAAGTAAGCGTGGAATAAATGTGGTATTAGGAAAATATATTAGTTGACAAGTTTTGACACTTTTATGAAGCAGCTAAAACTATGTAAAGCTCCATGGGTCGACGGTAAAACTGCTAGCACACTTGTTTTTTATTTAGGTTTTCTTCACTCTGAAATAACTTCAAATCATACCAAACTATTTTAGGACAGTTCAAATTTAATGTTCCTTGTAATCCATGTTTGAAATAAACTACGTGCTGATTTGAAGTTATGTTTGGAATTGATAATATGTTTCCCTTCACTCGTAGCCTAGCCAAATATTAATTTTTATATGGTCTTAACTGTAAGCTTAATAAATATCTACATATCTGTTAGGCGTAATTTTATATAAAAAAATTCTCAAAAAATTGAGGTAATCTAAAATCAATAAATTCGATATGTACACTTCTTTACTCTGAAAAGCAAGAAAGCTAATCTCCCTTGTTTATACTATGGTATAGACTATATGATATCGCCATAGTGGAGCCCGAAATGTAGGACTGTGACCTTTACCATAAAATAATGGATTATACAACTCTACAAATAATAGTACGTAGCTTGTTTTCAATGTAACTTTGAATAAAGCCCCGGACATTTATCTTGACTGGGACTGTGCAAATGTTCCTAGAAATAAGTTAAATTATTTTAAATATTATCTAATATAAATTCAGTATAAGCTTCCTTTGTTTTTATTAATTGAAAAACTGACGATACATAAATTTACCCCTGATACTTAGGATAAAAATTTATATAGCATATGTAGCCTCCAAACCTTACGCCCTATACACTAACTTTATCTCAGCTAGCAGTAGTTTATAAAAAATAAAATAGGTGTTTCTGTATTTGTTTGTGTGTTAACCCCGTGGCTACAATACTAAGATACAATCTGAAATCTAGCATACAAATTTGGAGAAACCTGAGATTGTACCTAGGAATAGTTATTTTTACTTTTCAAAAAATCTACTGTGAGCCTGTCGTTTTAAGACAAGTCAAACTGGTAGTAAGGCGCAGTGCTAAAAAATGGAGATTTTTAACGACAGCAGAAGAACGTCTGACTTTCTTGTGGAGGAAAAACATTATCTGACCTCTAAGAAAATTTCATAGATTCATACCCCTAGTCATGGAATCTGCTGCAACTGTCATTTTTAATATTTTCTATCAATGGCTATGAAATATTACCAATAATTTAGTAAAATGTTATTAATTTACCGACAAAAGTTTTAATTTTCTAAGATTCCTTTCTAGAATTTTACATAGACCTATAGGAATCCAAGGATTTATGTTTATAGTAAATTCCATAATATATATATATATAGGCCTATACATATATATATATATAATATATATATATATATATATATATATATATAAATATATATACATAAATATTTTTTTTCTCTCTAAAGATAAGGGTGCTAGTCATCTTAGTTAACATTTATATTCGTTCATGCTCACGAGCTTTTCCATAAATATACAATCAACTATCTCTACAATCCGAAGCATTTTACAAGTTATATTTTTGTGGATTAGTATTCATCTTGATAACCGATAAGAATAATATGTTTTACCAACAAAAAATATTGTTATTTGACCCGATATTTATTTTATGATCAACATGGGTATTATTTTACCATATTATAAGTATTCTTTTACAGGTATTGTGATATCACCTATTAAATGAAACAGTCATATATCACACGACACTGCGCATAAATATATGAACACTATTTTAGTTACTTTCGTATCTATTAAAAAGGTTCTTCCTATCATAATTGAACTGTAAATATTGCAGATATTATACCAATACATTACGTGTTTTTTTTTATTTAATCACACCACTGGGGTAACGTAAAAGGATATAATTTAAATCAAATGTACCCGCATGGGCGTGGAGGGCAGTATGGACACCATTTAGGACTAAACAGCTTCAGTACATCTGACCGGGATTTGAACCCCAATTTCCCTGTAACCAGCTATCCACCATAACATGAGAGTGACGCGTTGGGCAATGGGATCATCGATGTGCTCTCCAAGTTTAGTTTTCTTGCCCAACCGATGCGGGTCAATTTGACCCCTAACCAACTCTGTCGGTTGTTTTCTTAACGGTCTTAGTAGTGTGCCCCGAAACTACCAGATTGTTGACAGTGTTACTCTGTCGGTTGTTTTCATAACGGTCTTAATAGTGTGCCCCGAAACTACCAGATTGTTGACAGTGTTAGCGTAGGAGGAAGTATAAATGGGGGGAAGGGTACAGACCTCAGCTGGCGGTATCTTAATCCAAACTTCATCTCCTCTAACCTCCTCCCCGGACCCTCATCTACTTTTAACATCTCTCACCCCTTCTCTTCTGGCACAACTGGAGACAAACAGACACAAAGTCAAGAAGGGGGAGAGGGGAGTCTCTTAGGCAACGACCAATCATATTGATTTAGTCATTAGTGCTGTGACTCTTTACGAGCGCGCGAGTCACATACCGAGGGAGTAACATGTGCTCCCCTGCTATCCTCTAAATCTAAATCATCTCTAAGTGCGCTCACGTGTCCCCCCAAAACTTGGTGGCATAAGTCTACAGAGCTAGCATCAAGTTGATTGCAAGATAGCAAGACAAAGAAAAATAAATAAATTATGGAGCCATCTAACAGACACATAACGTGTCCTCTTACAAATAAACTAGTTTTTACTTCGGTGATATCCAAAAATTGATTCTCATTGCAATTGCATTTGTTTGAAGTATGACTATAACTGCGTTGTATATAGTTTTAATGAAAAAGCTTTAACATTATTATCTAGAACTTTTTGCGACAACCTATCGAAGGGTGAAACATATTACAGAAGACAAAACACATTGTTATTTAAAAAAAAAGTGTTTGGTTACTTCAAATATTCAAGAAACTTTGTATAAAATTAAACCAAATTGGTCTACTGAAGATCAAAAAATAATTGATATGATAAAAACAGCAAAAATACAGAATTTTAAGTGTTCCTTTACACACCACATTAACACGAGGGCTATAAAATGTCCTTTCTCGGTGACTTGAGTAGCTCAGCAGCGTCGCTGCAGGTCCCAAATCCGGATAAAAGATGAGGGTTCTTGGGTGAGGTTAGCTTCCTACCCGGGATGAAAATATGAGATGGCTCAAAGAATCACGGACTTACCTCTGAACCGGATTGATCAGGCCATGACAACCCTACCTCGAAAAAGGAATTAGAGTTTGGAAAACCAAGAATATTCTAAGGATTGTAACGTGGAACATTAGATCATTTGGAACATGCGAAAGGTTTAGATTATAGTAAGAAGAGTAGGTGCACATATATTATCCTATACTGTATATAGAGCCATGAAGTCTATCTCTTCTTACGGAATACGTAGCTCACGGATAAAGAGTATGTAGATACTACAAACCAAAACCAAGCTAACGTTTAGAATTTGTATATTTGGATATCAGGAGGATCCTGAATAAAATAGTAAATATCTTGTTTCAACTCCACCCGGATTGGATATCGTGGACTGATATCCACGGTAGGCTAGCAAGCTCAAACTATATCTATGAGTTTTTCTCATCACTCAGTAGAGCACTTATAGGTCAGCTTTCAACAGAAATACATTCTCTTGAGATTTATATATAATGGCCTCTGTTTGATTGGTCAAATGGGGAGCGAGTGCATGATAACATAGCACAAATACGGGGTTTAAACAAGCTCTGCTTACCCTGACATACATTCCAAGACCACTTAGCCATGGGAACAAACTACCTATATTTTAAGTATAAAAATATAAATAACACCCTTGTGATTCAACATTGATTTTAAGAGCCCCACCCCTACAATTATTTATAAATAAGCAAGACTAAGCAATTGTAGGGTAGATCCGATCCCAGACTGTTATGGGGGATGTACTATTATGATCTTTGAAAAACATCTAATGAATTCATCAGTTTGCCTCCCTTAATCAATTCTAACGAGGTCCTGAAAAATCCATTTCACTTTTTTTTTTGTTCCTTCCTCCCTATTCTCCTCAGAAAAATCCACCCCTCACTCTTTTTTCCGAATAAGGGAAGAAGGTCCAAGTTACACACGGGATGGTAACATCTGTGAATGTTCGCCATTAGGAAACTTTGAGTTATTAGTTCTTGTAGATTTCTTCTCTGCTATGCATACTAATGGATTGCAGTGGATAGAAAGAGGTGGAGGGAGGGCAGGAGAAGGAAGAGGTGGGGTGAGAGGCAAGCTGGGATACTTTTGATTTTATGTCTCACGTATGTAACTCCAAGCTTATAATTTTGTTAACGCTAAACGTTCTAAGTACGGATCCCTATGTTATATCATTATAAGTAACAAATTAAGCTCGATGTAAGGAACATGTAAAATTGTCACAAAAACTTTTGTCTTTTACACCGCCTCCGAATCTCCGGGTGGGCTAAGCACGTTTAACTACTTCAAGGTTGGTAGATAGAGATTGCGAGTTAAGTAAGGGCAGTATTTTTTTGCAGATTTATAGCTAATTTGTTTTCGGCAAAATAAAAAATACATTTTCCCAATAGAAACTTAAGAGTCTAATTTTATTCACATTATAATCTCAACAGTTTAATATTAGTCAAGGATGTTCTAAAATTTGATAAGCTTTTCTATTGATTTAAAAAAGTTTCTCGTCAAATTTTGACTAACATGCTCATTATAAATACTTCAAAACTGTTGGGATTAATGGGTGTAGAAAATTAAACAATGTTTCTACTGGACCACTATTTTGATTTCGCCGAAAAAATATTGTTTGCTACGAAAATTGCAAAAACACCTTCTCTCGCTTCCGCTTTCATCCCATGGGTTAGGGATGTGAGAAATGCAATTTTGAGGAAATGCACTCACAGTTGAGTGGAGACAACGAGGAAAAACATATAGGAATAAACATCCTCAATAAAGCTGGCGATAATTTGAACCCAGACATTCCCGTAACCAGCAATCCACTATATTATTTGTGACCATAGAACCACAGATTTGGGTCTCCAATATTTTATTTTAAATTAGTTACGGTAGCTTGTATTTAATTTTTCCTAGCTTGGATGTGGTTTTTATGTTTTAAGAAAATTAACTTACATTAAGAGGTAGAGGAGGAAATTATCAACCTTAAAAATTTTAAATCATATTTATAGGCCTCAAATTTTATGCTGAAAAGGCGTAATTTTTTTAAATTCCTTGGTAGTTGCAAGCTGCCCAAATATGAGCATTTTTATACTCTTTATGAATTTGAGCCAAAGGAGAGAACTGAGGGTTCAGAATTCAATTACTGGCATGGTAAACAAATACAAAATTGGTGAAATAGTTGTTCCTCTTACAAGTGACTAAATTGATTTAACAGGACTAGATGATGTGTATTTTCAAGTTATTTTTTAAGCTGTGTGTTTATATAATCAATTTGGTCAAAAACCCCTATTCAAAACCAAATCAAAGAGTAGAAATAGAAAGGCTATAGTAAGCCAAGTTAAGTGTTTTTTGAAACAGGATGAATGATTTATGAATGAGGATGAATGTTTTTTGATTGTTTTTGTGGGTTTTTTGAACGTGGCCCTTGTGTGTATTTTGAATGGAGCCAAGTGTTCTTTGAGTGCGGTTGAATGTTTTTAAACAATGTTAAGTATAATTTGTAGTCATGTTGAGTGTATTTTGAGTGCCAATGAGGCTTCACTTTTTCTATCACGTCATTTATTGGTTGAATGTTTCCACTAAAACTAAACTAACACTACACTAGCACTAAAACACTCCACCTCATTCTTGCGATACCATACCTAATGTTGTGCATAATAAATAATGTATCGAGAATTATATAAAAGTAAAAGAGGGTCGTGACCTTGAAAACGTTCAAACAAGCAGAGGATGAAAAACTCGACCTGGAGGCGTGGCCGTGGTATCACTAGAGTACCAAGGCGGGAGAAAGAACACGGGTTTCAGCTCACCTTGTTAGAAAGGAACCAGCTTTGAGTTCTCTATCAGGGGTGGGCAATATTTCCTCATCTATCGGCATCAGACTAATATATATATATATTATGGATTTGTCTTCTAACGTAATACTAATTAGAAAACTGAGACTGTAAATGAGGAAGAAACGGGTGAATAGTTACATTTGGAGCATCGCTTTGTGTGGAGCTGAAAGGTGGATTCTGAAGGAAAAAGAGAAAAAATATTTAGACTTTTTTAAGATGTGGTGCTGGAGGAGAACAGAAAGGACAAAGTGGAAATATTGCATGACTAATGATGAAGTTCTAAGAAGAGTCAATGAAACGATAACAATTGAGCATACGAAGAAAGGCCAACACGATGGGTAACATTATGAGAAGATATGACTTATTGAGTGATGTCAAAGAAGGTAAAGTGGAAGAGATAAAGGTATTAGAAAGACGACGAATGTAACTGATGAATTACCTCAAGACAGTGAAAGAATATATTCCAAGACCTAAAAATTAAGCTGCTGGTAGGACATGCTGTAGGAATCAATTTTAAAAAGGTAACGGACCTTTCAAAAGACAGGAAACCTGCGTGTAGTTTTTTAACAGACTGATTATATCAGAACATGACTTACAAACTAACTTAACTCTAGAACAGACCCAACACCCAATTCACTGGCTGTTAATTCATTACTGTAAAAGGGGAACTTCCAGCCGAATGATGAATTTTTGGGCCTTGCCGGAAATCAAAACTGTGAATCCTAGTTTAGTATGCAGACGTGCTAACTGCCGAGTTAAGGTATTGGAATTAAATACAAACATTTCAACGATTGAATCGTCGACTAGGGCGACGTGCCACATACTATACTAGTTTTTGATTCAATATAGACCTACTTGACAACTTTTGGAGCTTTAACAATTAAATATTAAGAGCCCGTCTCACCACATAGATAGAACCTAAATTAAGTAGGTAATTCAGTTTAAACCAGACGTCAAATTGCGATGCGGTATTTATGTATTTTACTTTAGAAAATAGTGTAATTGAGGCTAGTGATTAAGTTCAAATATATTATATAAAATATAACAAAATTGAAAGAAAAATTTTAAAAAAATAACTCAATTATGGTTTTGTCAAGCGAGGAATATATAAATCAACACTTTTTGCGATTTATTGATTTTATTTAATTTCCTTTAGTTGTAGAGCATTCTTTAAGAGATTATAATTATGTTGCAACGAAATTCATGTATAAATATGCATGTCCTTTTAATATGTTCCTCTAAATCTTATCCCAGTCAATGAGCAACAAATTAACGGTCAGCGAACTTGCTGTGGTGTTTGTCTAAAAATTAGTTTCGTTTGTAAATGTAATCGAACCCAAATATTCTGGACTAGTTTTGTAGTAAAAAATGTTGAGTCACTGTACTTCACAAGATGTTAACCCCTGTGAGGTGTCTAGGTGTGGACAAATAATTGGTCACTATGTGATAATTAAACAGTTGAGTCGTGAGTGATTTTTTAATAATAATAATAATAATGTTTGGTCCCAATCGCTAATAGCCACTACTCATCTTAAACGCTGATTTACCATTTACAATAGTAAAAAGGTTGGTAACCAGTTTTGCAAATAAAGTAAACTAAAATAAAATTATATGTAACTGGCCTGATCGGGCTCGTGGACCACAATGTTATACCCCTGTTCCCATTCCAACTCTCTAACAAACCACCCAAAACTTCTCCAGGGTGCGCTGAGCTCTTGTGTTCGGACAACACCCAATAAAAATCGAAAAAAAACCCAACAAAAACCAACACTTGACACCACTAAAGGCAACACACAAACCTTTCCACGTGTTCTTCTCAAGAATGTTTGGTATATATTCTACTGGTCTTTCTCTCTTCCTTAGGATCAGATTTTGCGTGTTTATACTTCACTCATTATGTGGAGTCGTTCGCAGCGATCTATCTGGATATTATTGAAAATTAAACAACCATAAATATAGAACATGTGTTTTGGCTAAGGCTCAGGGTCAACTAAAATTACGTCCATCATTTTAGCTAAATCGTAAATGTGTCTGACGACTTAAAATAAGAATTCCCTGATCGCTTCTTATACAGATCTAGCTGTTGTCATGTTATAAGATATTATGTAGGCTTACCCTTTTTTTTCTCAAATGTAGCTTATTGGGCATAAATCTGGTTGTTTTGTTTGGTTCTAGATTAAATTAGGATGTGTAATTAATAAATAGCACATTAGTACTAAGCAACAAGTCTTTCTTTGGTGCGTAAATAATAAATAATATTAAAGTAGCACGTAAACAGTTAAAGCTCTAAAAATATATATCAATTAAGTTACTCATAAACTTAGCTGGCACTAATTACCTTAAACAATACCTATAATAATCCATTATTTTATTTTGACAAATTATCACCAAAAAGTCAAGTCAACCACACAATATCAATTTTGATAACTTTTAGGCTCTGTAATTTACTAAAAATTCTTATTTGCTAAAATAGTCGAATTTAAAATAGATTTTAGAACCCTAATAATTATAGTATACATTATTATCATTTTAAATAAACTAGCATAATATATTTTGATTTAAATTAAATAACTTGTATATTTTAAAATATTTTTATGTGCTACTTATTATTTATATACAATAAATTTAATACTATAAGCAAAAATAAATAAAAACTTTTGTGATATATATATATATATACGAAGGATTATCAAATTATATACAGCTTTTCCAACCAATTGGCAAAAGGCTGTTTAGCTGTGTCTGTTCTTAAATATAAGCCTATACTGATGAGTTTACACTGTTTCGGTAAGATATCTTAAACATGGGAATTCTAGGACACTCATTTTCAGGTTATATCCTGTACATAAATCAAGCGTACCACAATATTAACGATGGTTATTTACCCAGCCATAAACTATTTTTAAATACCTCTACTATATAAACTTCTTCTCATATAATTTATTGGTACGTTTAATAGGATTCGTGAGCCACTGAATATTCAGCGTTAGGAAAATGTATTCTCAGACGTGATTCGGGAGTATTTAAATATTGAACAATTTCAGAGACAGATGACAGTACAAATGATAAATGGCTGTTTCATGCAGGTTTCCTCAAGTAATATTTCTGTCCCTAGTATATATCATTCCAATACACCTGCCCACTTAAAATTTCGATAAACATCAAACTGCGCCAATTATCACCATGGTTATGTTATGAGACAACAGTTTTGGACACACGTCTATCCGAACAAATTTTAATTAAACTTGGCCATCTTCATTTTGTAAAGTGGCTGTGAAAATGTTTACAACACATAACGTTATTTATCATTTATTTTACTTGAATATTTATTAATATTGTAAAACATATTTTAGAACATTAATTAATTAATTAATATTACGACTATGTGTTGATAGATAAAAGTGAAATTTTACCATAGCTAAATATGGTATTTAATGCAATGATGGTTACTAAAAATATTGCGTACACTGTAAATATTTATAGTTAAAAATTAAATAACAATAATAATAAATAATCTGTAAAAGTAAAATTATTCATATTTATTAGCAAAAATTTTAAAAGCGGCTCCCTTTCCTAAATATATTTCATCATTCAGCGTAAACTATAGGTTTTAAAAGATTGAGCAACTATATAAATAAGACTTATCTAGAATTTATTTGAAAAAATGGAAAAACAAACGACCTATCTGAGGGGTTATAGCACCTGACAAATTCTTGGGGACTCTGGTTTGATCCTAGTTGCACAAACCTTAAGATGTTATATATGTTCATGGATTTGTCCACCCACCAAGATTTTGCAGTTAGTTGGACTAATCGTGGATACGAAACAGGCTTGGAAATTGCTTTGCTCCAAATTAAATGATTTATATGTCTATTGTTTATATGACCTTGTGCTAGAAAAGTGCACAAGTTACATCATTGGTGTTTATAAACAATAATTTGTATTTTAATTAAAAAACTGTCATTCTTTATATTATTCTTCGTTAAACTTGAGTTTTTTTAGATATAATTCAGATTCAGTGCTCAGTTAATCCTCCATCAACCCAAAAAAGTACGTGATTTGGAATAATGGCTAATTTATTGTCCCTATCAGCTATATAAATATAGCCCTAGACCATAAGTATCCAAGAGTTCATATTTATAACGATTAACTGGAAAGTTACGTCACAACCGGAAAATGTTGAGGTGTGGTTTTCTGCATTCTTCACTGCACAACATAAGATTAAGATGGTTCTAATATATTTAATTTAAAAATGATTTATATACATATTCTGTTGTATTTGTTATCAATATTATAAATGGTTTTACTGCTCTCAATTTAAATCCTTTCTCATTTCGATTGTAAGCTACCATACTACGATTCAATTTGCGGCTCGAGCTGTACTACCTACACGAGTTATCCGTGGGGTGAGACGGACTTTTAAAAACAAATTAAAATCTTATTCTTTCTAATGAATTTAGTGACCATAAGAAGAGAGTGAAATAGATCAAAACTATTTTATTATGTTTGTAAAAAATATTTCCGTTATGACCAAGAGAAATGTTGTCAAACTTAGTAAGTTACTTAAGGCTTTGAGAAGCTTAGGTTTGCTGTTCGACAAATTTTTTTCTCCCATAATATTGAAAATTTGTATTTGAACTATATTTTTAAAATCGGCCGAGTAATAAAAGTATGGATTAAAATTTGATCTTCACCACAAAATATAAATATCATAATAATATCTAGTCCTAAATTAAAATATTGCCTTCCCTTTACCAACTATGCCACAAAAATGGTGGATCAGTTCTCTATAGTTTGATCTTACAGCGAAGTTAAATGCTAAATATGATAGTGTTTATTTGAATTTCTACACATACATGGCGCTAAAAAGTATTTATTTGATAACAACCGTAAAAACTAGAAGTTATTTCTAAACACTGATTATCTCAAAGCTTCAGTCTGAACCCCAGTCAGTTAATATATCTGGATATATAATATCCGGTTCAAAGCCCCCTATAATCAGGTTATCACAGGTGTTACTGGCTATTTTGTGTTAAGAAAAATATTGTAGTTACATTTACATCAATCAAACATCGTAATTTAAATTTATTTTAGTGTGCTACGCCCACCTTTTTAATATAATTATATATTATTTGCGAGCTAACTTCAAACAATAGATCTAATACTAAATTCCCCGGCACCAATATGATGAAATAAATTCAATTCTTGTATGCACTGCCTGGGACTGAAACAGGGTATTTCAACCTATAGTCAGCCTCACTGACCACTCACTTACTGAGTAAGGTGGCAGAGGTAAACATTTCAACGAACGCTCCAAGTCGTATAGTGTTCAAAACATTGTAATATATCTCAATTCAATCTTGGAGTTGAAAAAGAAACCGAACTGGAGGCGTTAAGCAACTGAACGAAAATCAATACAAAGTATTTACCAGTCCGTGCTAAGATTGGTAGTAGCCCATAGCAGTCACGACTCGCTTTTTTAAATTGCACGTGAGGAAATATCTGAACATCACGTCACGAAATCCTTTAACCCATAGTATGTGCCAAAACGCCAATCTTCATATTATCTACAAATAGGGTTTTTGTATTTTAATTGTTAATATAGGCCCTAATTCATATTTTCAATAATACACATCTCCCGCACCGGGGGTCGCATGGACTAACACGTCACTCGTGTTTAGACATGATTGTTAGGGACGGGGGAATCAGGGATAGAATGCCGTGGGGTATTCCCTATGTGGTATTTCCTACATGGTTTCCCACTATCCCTCCAAACAAATGCGGGTATATTTTCTCCAGAATTATACCTTCCTCATTCATATTCTATCATCGTAATGTATATTATATACAAACCAAATGGGTACTTAGAAGCAGTGAAAAAATATCGCAGCCTTACTTCCGAAACGTTGTGGCATTTATCTTTTAAGTATATTTTTGTTTGGTTGAGGTTTTCCAAATGCAAACACACTACCAGGCCTAATGTCTATATTTGTTAGTGTAATTCACCAGAATACAAACAGGCCCCGTAGTATAGTGTTCAGAACACCTGGCTCCCACCTAGAGTTTCCAGGTTCGATTCTCGACTGTTACTATAGGTATTTTTCCATAAAGAGGAATCATCCCAACGTTCACCCCGTTAGTTAGCTAGGCCTAAGTTAGGTTAAGAGTGGATACTGAAGTTCATACCGTCATATTCACTATTACTATCACCATCACCTCATCTCATTGAAACATAAAGAGCCTCCACGAAAAATGTGCGGTTAAGCAACGATACGTAAGTATCAGCTAATTTCCCACAAACCGTGTTTAACTGATGTAGCCCAGACACGCACATATAAAATACTACTCTAGCCCACCTTAAAACAAATCTTTATTTTAATCAACACATTGCATTGGCATTAGATATAGAGAAACATTTTATAGCACAAGTATTCCCACATTAGTGACTAATTTAAATAAAACAGTGAATTGGTTTATTTATGAAATGCTTTATTATCTCCATACCCCATCACCAACATGTAAATTAGATACATGAAGTCTTGGAAGAAAAGAGTTTTGGCTGTATATCAACAATATGTGCAGGTCAAAGTTAAAAGATATTGATGAACAAAGATCATGATACCAAATGATTACATACCGTCTTTTGTTTCTTCCCAAACCTCGATAAGTTTTTTGTGTCCTAGCAAAGATTTAAACTATAGCCTACGCATAGGCTTACTTATATGGGGAAAAAACAAATACTTATTGGTGGTGGTCTCTTGGTCTAACGCGTCACTCTCGCAATAGACTATAAACTGCTAATGATGGGGAATCGGGGTTCGATCCCAGTAGGGTGTACCAAGGATGGTTTTCTCTCAGTTGTTTCCAATCTACCTCCACGCAAATGTATCTACACTTCCTCTTAATTAAACTTTCTCACAGTTTACGATGCATGAACAGATAATATATGTTCACCAAAGAAGAGGTGGACCTAAAACAATGAGGGCATATGGCTTCTTAATGTCTTTATATGGGTATTTAAATTGCACTTTATGAAAATACTGATACGACTAGTAAATTATTCACCAAATTTTGTAATTATATAACATTTAAAACACCCAGTCATCCACCCAACCCTTTTAGCGATAATAAGTCTGCAGCAAAGCTGGGTATCGAAATTGGAGTACTTAGCTCAGAGGATAGAAAAGCTTTAGATTGCACTAGGGCATCGGAAAAGTTAGTTTGAAATTCATGTACGGATATAACCAGTTAGTTAATATCTCCAATGATAAATAACACCAGTAAAATATAAAATATTTAAATAACATACAGACCCCCTTCCATTTTTCAAACGCGCTGTAATTCTTGGCCATTACATAACACTACAGTGCATAGCAGGACTCTTTCCATCCTTCTCTTTCATTGTGATTTACCGACAAGGTTCACAACTCGTTTAGTGTCCGACACACTCGCTTCTACTGTTTCCATCGTTTCTAGAGGCTATTGACAAAGCATTATAATATATCCCATTTAACGCGCTAAGTTAACAGCAGGCAAGACAAGACTAGGTGTTTAATTTACGAGGTAAACATGGTAAAAGTTCCACCAGAATTTATTTGAATGCATATTTAACCAGACACAATTTTTCCCAGGTA
Source organism: Timema bartmani (assembly GCA_902151455.1). Lineage (NCBI taxonomy): Eukaryota > Metazoa > Arthropoda > Insecta > Phasmatodea > Timematidae > Timema > Timema bartmani. Next base: position 458,400 of record CABFWB010000007.1, read on the forward strand.
GCACTGGCTTAGCACTAGCCGTTTTGAATGAAACTAATATCCCCATAATTTATCCAGGAGACCGGGTTTAGATTAGAATCCCAATCTGGTGCCCTGGAAAATATAAATCACATTCAGAGTGGTAATCCGAGGTTCAGTTCCTTAAAACTGACCCACCTCATCATATGTTCTCCATTTAGTTTAAGCTTCCCACAGACGGAATAGACAGTAAGAAGCATAGGCCTATCACCATAATTATAATTTTAAGAAAACTTGTATTTTTTAGCAAAATTTTGGTAGAAACTAAGCTTAAATTTTTTAAATGCAATTAGCACTTTTAACTATAAATCTATCTCTTTCAAACTTAATTTAACCCTCATGTAAAACCAATCGAATAGATACTTTTTAGAACTAGTTTTTTCCAGAGATTAAAATACACTACAAATCGCTTCGTTCACCATGTTTGGTAAAAAAATAATAATTCCAGTAATGCTTTGTACAACTAATCCAAAAATAGCAAGACGGGTTAGTAAAGTACAAATGTCCACACAGCCATGCACTCCGTTCATGCTCCTGTTTTCCTCTAAACACTAAAGTACAATCTCACTCATTCTCATATTAAGAGGTAAAAAAACCTTTTCTCCTTGTAGCACTGATTTTAACACGCCACTGGTGTTCACCAGCCAGGATTTAAAGAGTAACAACGTTATTTTATTTTTCGTATCGAGGTAATATTGTTTAATACCAATTATTTAATACTAGCAATCCCTCACAGCATTGCCCATGACCCACTGTGGCTTAAGAATTATATAAGGCCACCTCCCACAAAAATGGTTTAGAATTACGGTCTTTGTAAACTTTTTTTTTCTGGAAAAGGATGCGGCATATTCTTATCACAGTTATATTTGAAAAGTAATTCTTCTAAACAAGCTCAACAAAATTTTCTTAAAAAATGGTTAGAAATAATCTAATTGAAAAGCTAATTAAAAATTTAAAAATACGGCTTTAAGGTGCATTCGAACCCTCCTCCATCCACCTATGTTAAACATTTCAGATCTCCGCGTGCCGTAGATTTGGTTGGGCATCGCACACAAACAAACACTTCGTTTTATTACTATAAGATTATTTAATTACTAAGTGGAATTGACCGCCTCTCTGATCTAGTGGTCAGAACTGCTAGCTACAAATCTCGAGGTCCCGGGCTCAATCCCTAGCACTTTGAGATTTTCTGTGAAGCAGTGGGTCTGGAATGGGGTCAAACTAAGCCTCGCGATGCCAAATGAGGAGCAACTTGAATAAAGAGGTAGTGGACCCCGTCTAGAAAACCGAAAAAAACGGCCAGAGGGTTCGTTGTGCCGACCACATGAAACCCCGTATCCGCAAATGTTGGCTCTATCAACGCTAGCGGTGAGGGCCGCTTGGTCAGTATAGATCGATTGCGGGCTCACATTATGGAGTTTCATCCCCCACATAAGTTTATTATGTTTTATAATTCACATTTAGCACACATATTACCTCTACCCACGTTGATATTTTTTTATAATGCACATTTAGCACACATCTTTCCCTAAATCTTAAAAGTATGAATAGATTTTCAATAAAAGATAAATAATAAATGAAATTATGTAGATACACTTACAAAGTGCGTTGTGTGTAGAAATGTTTTTTAACACAATCTCACAGTTATTTCTGTGCATAATTATATTTTAATATCCCTTTAAACTTAGCCACTTATCACTATTAAACAACATGAGGTCCCAACATACAGGCACGAGAAACTACTGTACTTCCTAAGGTATACAAAGGGCGTGCCTCTGCTCTAAATTTGAATTTAGTTATTTATTTAATGTCTAAAGCTACTGGTGTATGAGATACGACACAGTTTGTTTACCTAGGTTTAAATAAAGGCTTGGATTTATTTAGTTACAGTGTCTTTTATTGTATTTATTTTAAAGAAAATATGACAGGCTGATAATATATTGTTCATGATATAAAAAAGGGAAAATGTAAATCTTCTGAACCAATGTATCATAACAGAAAGGGGAAAAAACATTTAGGCGTAGTAGAAAATTCAAATTTTGCAGTCAGATGAAAGGATAACTCCAGATAACCAAATAAATCTTAGAAATTGAAATTTTAAATGGTTAGAAAACTGGAGTATGATGATGGGTTTAAAATTTCTAAACCCTAATATAAACAATTAGGCCTACTTCTCAGTGTGCTATAAAACCTAAATACTGAAGGAAAGTAAAGGGACCATGCCAAATAACTATAAGATTCTGAACAATTTAAATTGAAAATGGGACCCCTGGAAATAGGGGAAGTTGGGGTATAGAATGAAAAAATTGAATTTTTGGAAATGGGGGAGGAGGAGGAGGGGGGAGGCAGGCTCCTATAGTTATAAAAAACATTTAGTTGAGGTAAAAATTAAAATTTGTCAGTCATTTAAAGAGAAATCTCCGAGTGACCAAATTAATCTTTGAATTTAAAATTTGTTAGAATGAGTTGAAAAATGAGGATTGGGGGATTCAAAATTTACACAATAATATAAATAACTACTTAGTGTAGTAAATGACTGAAATTTGGCAATCAGGTAAAGATACCACTCCGAATAACTAAAATAAGCCTAATATTTTAAATTTTAAAATGGGACTAAGAGAGGAAGGGGGTTGGGCTGCAAGAAAACTTTTTAAGTTTGTAAAAATTTTAAATTTATCAGAAATGTAAAGGGATCACGTCAAATAACCAAACACATGTAGGAGTTAGAGTGGAAAACCATTTAGGAAGAACCACCCCCAGTTAACCCTAGCGAAACTAGAACCTCGATCTCCCCGTCCTCGGCCGTCTATATCAACACGAAACTAGTGCGTTAGCTAACTACGCCACCGAGGTGGGTAAACTTTTAAAATGAAGGAGCAGAAAATGGCGAGATCAGGTCACCTCATGATTTCCGAAGTTAATATAAAAATAAACTTTTGTGGAGGTAGAAAATTGAAATTATTAATGTAAACAAATAAACCTTCCTGGATAGCTGGATGATGTCTGAACATATATAATTTCAAAATTAAAGCCCGGGAAATGGAAGAGATTAAAATGTATACAACTAATGTAGACATGTATTTTCGATGTGATTAAAAGTTGAAATTTGGTGGGCACAAAAAAAGCCATAAAAGTTGTACCCAGGCACATAACTACCTCACTCCCTTGACCTAGGAAGAATTTAAAGGTTGGTGACTGGATACTTTGGGGCATGAAAATAGGTTAAGAATAGTTCTGATTATGATAACAATATTGATAATTTATTTGACAACAATAACAATAATTAAAAATTTACACGGTCTCTTGTTCTTAATAGCAAGTGGTGGTGATGTATAGCATGATAGAAAAGACAAGCCACGAGCAAAACATATTGAACTAAGTTGCCCAACATCTGACAATTCTCACAATCAACCGGGCTAACCATGAAAAGACAGGTCAACCCTAATATTTAAATTGAAACTTGCAGTCAATAAATATACATATGCTGCAAGACAAATAAGCAGTGATAAAAATAGTAGCCTAATGGGCTGTGGTTAAACTTTTCTGTTCTACCCCTTAAACATATACATTAAAGGGTACAATTCATTACCAAATCTATATTAATGAAATAAATAATAAATAAAATAATAATAGGCTGCCTCTTTAAACGGCACGAGAGTTTATCCTTATATTATGTGGTTTAATATTATTATTGCTATAGATAGAGATAACTGTGAAATACACTAAGAAAGAATATAATTTCCGAAAGATTATTAGTCGTGAAGTGGGTAGTATGAATTGCATAGAGAGGTTAGGCGTGAAGGTTAACATGTGGGTGGGCAGTATATTGTAACACAATGTTACAAAGTTAGCCAAACAAATCTAAAAACTTTAAAAGGGGAGGGGAGTAGCTTGATATATTTCCAAACGAATTACTTAGATAATATACTTTTTGGGATAGAAGAAAATTTAAATTTGTTAAGTTGGTAAAAAGAGGACCCCATAAAATTTGGAAAGCTTTAGATGTAAAAATCAATTGCTGGGAGATGGGTGGGGGTAGGGTGGGGTTGTTGGGTGGGGGGAGGGGGGGACTATACTAATAGAAATAAAACTTCTCGATACGATGGAAAACTTTTACTTTGTAAAGGAGGATGAAAAATATCTAAAAATAAATAGATGCAAAAATAAAAGATTATAGCTAGGTCAATATAGTAGTGAAGGATAAATCAGCACCTATCTAGGAGTGACATGACAATTAAAATAAACAAGCTCTGGCCACATTGTTTGGGGAACGTGATTCTCTTTGGAAAATAATGATGCTAAATAAATTTACTTAATATATTTCTGTGAAACTTTTTTCTTTGATTATAACTTTTTTGTATCGGCGTATATTACTTTGTTTCACTTATGTTATAATCGTGATTTGGTAAAAATTGCGTTGCCAATGGCTTTCGTGCGTTTGTACATTCAGTTTGTGGACTAGGTAATATTTTATTTCAATTTTAATTTTAAATTTAATAATTAACATGATTTTTTTTAATGCCAAAGTTAGCTCACGATTTTACATGGAGTAACTATCAAAAGATGGTAGCCTGATGTTGAATAACCTAATTTAATATAGTTTGATGCAGCTGGTTATTACCCTCTAAAAATACTTAGAGACTAAGTAAAGCCTTTTACAAACAATTGCCTCCAAGGAGTATGGAAAATCCTTGTGTGTATAAATAAACCACCTTAGCTCAACCAGTTGGAAACAAACCATGCCATCCAAAGTCAAAGTTGGTCCACGTGAGTAAGCAATATAACCACTGACTAAAGTCTTTCATGTGATTGTATTTAGGATTTTATTTGTATCTATGTGGTAAATAATATAGGCTTGTGTTACATCCACTGCACTAAATTTAATTGGGTCCTAAATAATGTACTAGGATGAGTTGGTTTTAAATGTCATTATTACAGTTATTAATAGGTTGGCTCTTTACAAGAATCGTTACTTAGTCATGTTTCACGTTTAGAAGACCCTGGCGAATATTCTAAAAGAATTGGTTTATTTCTGTATGTATTATTAAATTGATAGGCCTACTATAATTCTTGGCGAAAGGTTAGGATATATTGTGAGGTAAGTTTAGTGTCTTTAGTTCATTTTGTTGGTGTGTACGTATAAGTTTATTATTTCTCCAATATGTCTTTACACCCCTCTGGGCTATCTTCATAATAAAAATAATGGGGTAGAGGTGAATAAGATTTACAATGATTTTTGTTGGAGAGAAAATTTGAAAAGACATCTTCCTACTAAAATCCTACTATAGGCCTATAGAGAGGTATTTGACAGTAAATAAGGCTTCTTACTAAGCGTCAAATTTATATTTATATTTCCAGGGAATATATAACGTATTTATACAATGAATCGCAAAATTATCACTAATCCGTCTAGATTTTATCTTTAAAATAAATAGCTGTAATCATATCAGAATCAACTATATCCTGTTTCTTGCATCGTCAAGATTGTTTTAAACCATCTTCATAAAAAGTGAAGAATGGAAATTATATTGATATATTTTTGTTAGTTAGGCGACGTTTGTTTCATTCTAAATATATAATGTTTAATCTAGTTTATTTAAGCAAAGTACAACACCAAAATAACTAAAGTTTAAAGATATTTTATTGATCAAAACAAGTTGTTATGAAGGTTATTTTTACAAATTGTTGAAAGTTTATTTAATTTAATATAATATATACTTTTTGTAAACTAAATATCATAAATTTAGAATCAACAAAACAATTGATTTGTTTTGTTTTTTCCTTATTCTTACCACTCAACATCTCTCTCAAGATGAAGCCTACTCTGGGACAAAACCTTGGTGTCCATGAACTTCAGACGACCCACTAAATCAACTCCTATATATAAATTACAATAAAAAAAGTATTAAAACTTTCCTTACTTCACCGAATCATAACTTTTGGAAGATCAAGTTCTTTGTGTACTTTTAACACCTCAAGAGTTCCTCAAGCTAGACGATGACGACAAAAGATGACGATGCTTAAGACCTCTGGTTATGAAACATATGCTGGGTGAGCCACCGAAGCCAGCTCCCACAATAGCTCACTGGAGACGTTCCAATAAATCCTTCTTTTTCCGTAGAGGAGTAAAAAAACCAAGACATACAACAAGACTGTTTCTGCTTGTTATCTCATGGTAGTACATCAACTTGTTTTGGGGCTACATGCTGAGATAGGTACAGTGCAACGTTGCGCAAGACATGGGGTCCATTTTGTGGCCATCTAATGAGAATCTAAATCTCGACCATAGTTGGATCGGTGTAAGAACCAAATTTTATCGACACCTCAAGAGTTTCTGGCTAAATAAAAGGGTTGAACCTTTCGGTGACCCGCTGACCTTAATTTTAAGGTCAGAATATAGTTTCTACTGAATAACTTCCCGCTTCAGTCTTAGGCCTCAATCTTGCAGTAGACTAGATAACCTATACAACGATATATTTGAGTCCTGTTCGGGTGTAATAGAGCAGTTTTTTAAATAAATTGTTTTACATGAAAATGAGGCTGCTCTTCCTATAAATTCAGCCTCTCTCATACCTCAAACATTAGCGTAATTAATGCAAACGCGTATAGCCCGAACGTGTGGTAAGACGTGGTGCTAAAAATATAGGTCCAAATCAACAAATATCAATACGTGTTATACCTATGAAATGATAATCAAAATACTGAAGACTATCTAATTTATGGGTTTCATTTATATACGAAAAATCAATTGAACAACCGTTTCTGTATCACAGTTCAGATATAACGCATTTTATCGTTCGGATTTCGTCAATGCTATTAACTTAATAGTACATTTCTTTATTGTAACTAAATCCTCTCCAAACTTGTCACTGTGGGCTATGTACAATATATTTTGAGCAACTGCTGTCTAAATAAATTTAAACTCTAGGTATTTAAACCTGAATTTGAATATAAAATAGTAGCATTATTGAACCAATGCGTTGGTGCTCTCAGCCAAGGCAGAACCCTCAAAGTTATTAATGGTGGGAGGGAAGGGGGACTTGAAAAATATGTGTTAGTTTATTAATATTCACAGAAGGTTTGGAGAAAAGTTATAAGGCTATTAATAACTTCCCTTTTCTTGGTTTAAGAAAAGAGAGGATATAACTCAGAAATACGTCACTATTTTAATCGCTATTTATTTGTTTGGTACTAAGTTGCTATAACCATAATTTTATTTTTAAATACAAAAATTACGTCTTCAACATTTTTTATTTCAAATGGCTGTGTGGTAGCTTTTCTTAATTTTATACCTATAAGCACGGCACATAAACGCTTAACCAACACAGCCTCCACATTGGATCAAAAGCACCTCAACTCATTCTTCTTCAGAATACTGGTTTCATTTTAATCCGTGTTGTAATATATGCCGTACTTTAACTTATCAGAACCTCGTATCATTTACACAACAATAACTTCATTCAAGTAGAAGGAAAAAAAAAATCAGGGGTGGGTTCTCCTATTACGTTCTTTCACTCTCTATTGTTAAAAACCTACAGTTCTTACGTTTCAAAAATCCCACTAGAAAAAAAAAACACTTGTCCCCTCCATCTCCTTTTTACCTTCACATTGTGGCCCCACCCTACGTGATTTCAAGACAAACTCCACCCTAGAGAGAGATAGTAAATCTTTCCTTACACACTTGAATACTAATTCAAGATACTCTGAAGCCTGTGTAGCCCTAGTACTCCTCCCTCTTCAACCCTCTTACGCCATAACTAGTACCTCTTCATCAATCAAAAGGTAACGTGAAAAGGGCTGCCCTCTGGGAAACAAGATATCAATGCTAGAATACTTCTGATGACGCGGAGATTAGGGTTCGAATCCCGGCTGGGTCTACTAAAGGTGTTTTTTCCAAAAGTTGTTTCCCACTTTCCTTCCACCCAATGCAGCTAGATTGCCTCTAAAAAAAGCTTCCTTTCTCATCCCTACCCCATTACAATAATTATTATTTATGCGTATAACGTGAAAAGGTAGTAAGACGCGGTGATAAAATAAAAAAATAGCCATTAAAAAACGTTGCGAAACTTTTGCACATTCAACGTTCCCTTCACCCCTCCCCCTCATCACCCAAATAAAGATCTAGTCTTTTGTTGGGTTGTTGAAATTAAATACTCAGCGAAGTGTATACACAAAATAGCAAGAAAGTTTATTTCCAGTAATTGATACAAAAATATTGTTAAATTTTTCTTTTAACTTAAGTTTTTAACAAACAATGTGTTTTAACGTAAACTGAGTAAGCTATGTCAGAAGTCGGTAAAAAAATATCCTATCCACTGATATTTTATTAATCGCTGTAGGCTTTGTACTAGTTGAGGAAAAGGGTTGTTGATAACAGGAATAAACTATAGGATAATAGAATAACTCTGTTAGTAGTGAGTCGGCCTACCGAGTTTAAGGTGCTGGGTTCGATTCACAGCAAGGCTGAAGAAGATATCTTTTGGTAAATGTGGGTTAGCCCGTTTCACAATGATGAATTAACGGCCTTGGGCGGGATTTTTTTGTCTGTTCTAGGTTTAAGTTAATTTATAAGTCGTGTCGGTCAGCTTAGAAACGGCACATTAAATACCTGAAAAAAAACTAGAATATATTTTGAAGGCCTCTCGAAAGCTGGGGGATGTATATAGTTAATTTTTAATATGTTTATATGGTCTAGTTTTTCCTAGTCCATCCAATATGTTATTTACGACTGAAAATAAGGAACAGAGGTAAGAGGGATAACTTTGATCAGTGTTTTCCGATGATTCAGAAATCATATACCTCTTTTGAGATCATGGTCTAACAAAAACATCCCTCTAAATTCTTCATAAAATAAAAATGAGATATTTTACCTTCTAAATACAAATTGTTGTTCTAAATTTTAATACATTTTTAGTGGTAGGCCAAACAAAGCTACGACAGAGAGAAAGGAAGGCTTATAAATGTCCAATAAATCCTTTCAAAATCTCTTAATTTGTTTAACAGACTGATTTTACCGTCAGTGGCAGTTCAGTCTATTGCGATAAGGACGTCTTAGACCATTTGGTCACTGAAGAGGGTTAAGGGGGTGTTATATCTGCGATAACACGTGAATCTTCCCAACAGGGAATGATATTCGAATATATTTGGTTATCGAATCCCGGTTGGGTCTACTAAAGGTGGTTTTTCCAAAAGTAGTTTCCCACTTTTCTTCCACCCAATGCAACTAGATTACCTCTAAAAAAAGCTCCCTTTCTCATCCCTACCCCATTAGAATAGTTATCATTTATGCGTATAACCTGAAAGTTAGTGAGACGCGGTGATAAAATAAAAAAATAGCCATTAAAAAGTTGCGAAACTTTCGCACATTCAACCTTCCCTTCACCCCTCCCTCCCGTCCCCAAAAAAGGACACAGTATTTTGTTGGGTTGTTGAAATTAAATACTCAACGAAATGTATACACAAAATAGCAAGAAAGTTTATTTTCAGTAATTGATACAAAAATATTGTTAGATTTTTCTTTTAGCTTAAGTTTTAAACAAACATGTATTTGTTGAGAAAAAGGTTTGCTGATAACAGAAATAATCCATGGGATAATAGAATAGCTCGGTAAGTAGTGAGTCTGCCTACTGAGCTAAAGGTCCCGGGTTCGATTCCCAGCATGGCTGAAAAATGTATCATTTGGTAAATGTGGGTTACCCCGTTTCACAATGATGAATTAACGGCCTGGGATGGGATTTTTGAGTCTGTTCTAGATTTAAGTTAGTTTATAAGTCGTGTGTTGATAAAATCAGTCGGCTTAGAAACGGCACATTTAATACCTGAAAAAACAAATTAGAATATATTTTGAAGGCCTCTCGAAAGCTGAGGGATGTATATTGTTAATTTTTAATATGTTTATATGGTCTAGTTATTCCTTGCCCATTCAATGTTATTTACGACTGAAAATAAGGAACAGAGGTAAAAGGGATAACTTTGATCAGTGTTTTACAAAGACTCAGAAATCATATACCTCTTTTGAGATCATGGTTTGTTAAAATATCCCTCCAAATTCTTCATAAAATAAAAATGAAAATATATTTCATCTTCTAAATACAAATTGTCGTTCTAAATTTTAATACATTTTTAGTGGTAGGCTAAACAAAGCTACGACAGAGAGAAAGGAAGGCTTATAAATGTCCAATAAATCCTCTCAAAATCTTTTAATTTGTTTATCAGACTGATTTTACCGGCATTGGCATTTCAGTCTATTGCGATAGGGACGTCTTAGACCATTCGGTCACTGAAGAGGGTTAAGAGGGTGTTATATCTGCGATAAGACGTGGGTCTTCCCAACAGGGAATGATATTCGAATATATTTGGTTAATTTTTAAGCCGTCTTGAGGTAATTTAAAGATTTAAAAAAACTACTATCAAAAAAATAATGTTATGATAAAAAAGCTTAATGGTAAATATCGTGCCCACTAAAATCCTTCAAGTTATCTTCAGGGTAGACGTACCATAGTTTGGAAAATATTTACGTGAGGCGCATCTACATTGACATGAAGAGAGGACGAAAAAAATATTATTAAAATCTCACGTGAAGAAAATATCCCCAGCGTACCCAGCCGAGATTTGATATCCAAAGTCCCTGTAAGTGAAAACAATGCAATGCAAGCCTTAAGTCTTGGAACTCTCATCCATTGGTGCTGGGAATTTTAGTTTTAGCTCTTATTATTTAAAAATCCCACCTAGACAATGAACTTGAAACTATTGAAGAAAATAGTCATCTTAGATATTTTAAAAAGCCCACCACCGTTCGATCGATTCGGTATATTAAATTCCCTTATAAAGTTTATTTGCTTGGAATCAAAGAGTTCTAGGATAAATCACGACAGTTTTTGTGGCTTTCCCAGCTATTAATTACTCACCACTTATTTTTATTAATGATCTCTGTCTTCCAATACCCTTTTAATTATGCCTGTAATAACTTCTTCACGAAAACGTACGTTCTAACTAGGATTTGTTTTGCCAAAAAAAGATAATATTTAACATAATAAGTTTAATAAAAATACATGAAAAGTAAAATTGATTTATATTATTATATTAGCAATTTATAACAATAATAGCTTAGGGCAAAACAATTTAGAGCTGAATAAATCAATAATGCCTTTCCCCAGTGACAAGAGATTTAAATAAATATTTATGAAAATAGTATTCTACTAATGTCATAAATAGGTTATTCCTCACTTTTAAAATTGATAATCTTAAACACAACGATGAAGAGCTACAAAGTGAAAACTAGAAAAAAATAGATGTACTGCTGTTTGATAAGAGTGTTTATCTGTAACTTGGTCAGTGTCGTCTTGCATGGTTTAATTGTGACCTGAAGGCCAGAGTTCTAATCCCGACCAACTGTTCCGAGGTGGTTCTTCCTCAATCATTCCCCTCTACACGGGCAGACGTAGCAGACGTAGGACCCTGGGCAAACTTTGTCTGTGAAGCCCACAGTTATCCGCTTCACTCCCCCAAAAAGATAAAAACTTATTTTTTGGTTTAATGTTATTACAGTAGTTGGCACCTATAAGCCAATTTTCAGCCATATTGGATACTAGGAAATGCCATAAAAAGGTAAATGTAATAATTAATGCTAGCAGCAGTGTTTTTTTATACATATCAGGGTTAGTTTCTCCCTAACCCTTCGTTATATTTTCTTTCCCAAATAGCTTGGTCTGTTTAAAGGCTCAACAAACAACCGTGCCAAATTTGATTTAAATCGGTTAATGCGTTCAAATGTTATCGTGAGACATATCCACCACATACATACAGACAGACAAAATAATGCAAGTAGGTGGATTTTAAACTGAGAACTCGCCTCACTCGTTTAATAAATCAAACCCCATGGCTATGTTCTTATTTGTTTTTACACTCTGACAATATTTGCTACAGTAGCCCCATGGCTTCTCTGGTGCTGAGTGAAAGCTCACAGCTGACAGCTGACGGCTTTGAAAAGCTACCAGACCAAATTATATACCCTACGCCGAACCATACGATCTGCAAAAAACATGAGTTTAGCAGCTGTCACTTCTGACAGTCAAAATTTAGGTATATACCTAAATATTGACTGTCAGAAGTCAGCTGTTAAGTGTACAGTCAGCACCAAAGAAGCCATGGGGCTACTGTAGGTCGTCTACTGTACGAGCACGCAATTAAAAATTTTCCTCTTCGAAGTGTTTTTGCCCCCTCTGTACCGTAAGCAAGACCAGAGCCAACTAAATCGTGGGGCCCGGTGTGGCCGCACCATTCACACAAGCGTAAGGGCGGCCCTCCCTCCACACAGATTCAAATACACACCCTCTAAATTCTACCTTTCTTTTTCTTGTACCATTAAAATAAACATGCCGTTAGTCCGGAAGAGGAACAAGTCGTAGGAGATGGGGAAATATTGTTTAATTAAAAAACATACTTTTAAATAAATAACAGAAAACAAAATTGTGTGAGACAGACAAAATTGAAGCGGAAATTGGATTGGATTAGGAGATTTATAGCTCGCACCACAAACAACAGTTAGTTTTTCTTTTCGCACGAACGTTATGGCGTGTTTCCAAGTTTAAAAGCTGGAACCGACGAAGGGGGAAGAGTTAAAGTTGGTTAAACAGTTTTTAATTTTCTCTCATTTACATAAAGTGTACTCCTGTGGTTTTAATTACTAGACAAGACTAGGCAAAGTGTTAATTTAATTGGATGTAGCTATTTATGTCTTGCTGCACTTAAACTTTCTCTTTGAATACTTAGTTGTAGTTTAATACTAAAGTAATCTCTTTAACTACATATATAAACTGTCTAGTTGCACAAATAGTGACCAAAGATATTGTATTAAAGTATAAGTTTAGGGAACGTGAGTTGAGGGCCTTTTTTTGCAGTTTTTATATGACAACTGAAATCAAATAATTCTCCAAATCCAAATCAAATAATTCCATATCAATTCTATTCATTTAGTGACAAATACTTCTTTAATATCTATCAAGGGTGTCCTGAAATTTAATGACAACTTTTAAAAAGTCTCTCAACTAATTCCACTATGCTAATGACATATATTCGACAACTGCTGATATCACATCATGTGTAGAAAATAGAATTATGTTTTTATTGGAGAAATATTTGATTTATTTTAGTAAAAAAATTTTCCTAAAAAACTGGAAAAATACTGCCCTTACCTCTATTATTTACACTCCCTAAAGCTAATTAATACGTAAATGATATAAACACTCCCATTAACTGCATCGGTGGCAATATGAATAAAGGCATCAGTCTCGACTTATCTGTTTCTCCGAAGTGTCAAGGCTTAAATCTTGGCTTAATGTGAGAGGATTGTTTTACTAATTAGTTTATCACTCTCCCTCCAGGAAAATGAGGTTACTCTTATACTTCTTACAAATTCTACCATCGCTATTCCTACCCCATTAATGTAGATTTGCAGATAACCCACATGATTAGAAGGATGCAAACACACATAAAAAAAAGTTCCCCGAACAACTTAAACAAATGAATTGTTTTTAATCAAGTTAAGTTAAATGTACTAACGATGTTAGCCATCTAACCAAACCTAACTCTATTGTGAAGCCTCTAATACTCCCAAGATCTGTAAACCAATGGACATAGGATAAGTACAGTAATAAAAGTTACTAAAAATATTTAAATTTGTCAACAACAAAAATTCTTCCTCTTTCAATTTTGACAGTTACGATCAATGTATAGAAATAATAATAATAATGATTTATATCAATATATATTGATATATATAAAATCAATATATATATAATCAATATATATATATTGATATATATATATAATCAATATATATATTGATATATATATATTGATATATATAATCTAGCATTTCATGGATGAAGTTAGTGAGTGGTCTTTTGATCATTATTTATAATGAGTTACAGTTTGAAATTTCTCTTTAGTAATAAATTTCGATTAAAACCAAATTACTAAGATATTCAAAAGCATATACTCTAGGTGAGAAATATTTGCTATCTTTTTAATATAGCAAATTCTTATTCAAACGATTTAAGTGCTTAGGCTCATATTATGTGTAAAACGAAACATATTTTTACCCTCACTTTCCCGTGTAAAGTTCCAAAGCTTTAGATTTTTTTTGCTACCCGTACTGGTTATCACGCAGTTAATGAAGTCAAACTCTAAGTAGTTGCAACATTAAAAACACACGTCTGAAGTGCCTTTCTGCTAATATAGATACCTAAGAAATTTTACCAAGTTTCCAGATTTTATAGACCTTAGCTTAGGGGCCTGCCCACCCGATGATTATGGGACTTGGGACATTAGGCTCACAATTTGTGAAGAAACACAAACTTTTGTTAGCCAAATACGTCGTTCCATCTCAAGTGTCCACTTCTATCATACTAATTTTTAGTCACCGAAATTGGGTATCAAAATTTCAAATGCGTAAGGCTATAGATGTGATTTATTTTTAAAATATAATGGATGAAGTGCACACACCAACGATTTTACTAGGTACATTACGCATGTAAAGCTTAAACTTTCTTCGTCTATGGGTTATAAACGCTGCCCTATCTGCCCCGATGCTCAAGTGTTCTATGGCATCAAACAATATATGATTTAAATACATATCCTGAGTGTTCATCAAATACAAATTATCAGTTCTCTATGTTTCTTGGTTTTAAAGTTACTCTACACTAGTGTTCACGTGGTTTAAGGCGTCAAATTCTTGATATATGTAAAAGTACAATGCACACCCTAATGATTCTGTAACTAGGTATAAGACCTTGAAAGTAAAATGAAATGACACTGCCAGGTTTCCTAAAATATTTTTATAAAGTATAATCTCTGTAAGTTTTTGACTTTAGGAGCTACACGCACTGATGGCTATGCGGTTTAAGGGATTAAGCTCAGAATAATGGAAAAAAAAAAACTATGTGTACGCACACCTTCATATTTCCCAAGTACTTAGGTAATGTTACTTAGTCTCTAAGTAATATTTTTAACACAAAAATTTAAATTATATTTTATAGTGATTCTCTACCTTTTTTATCTGGAGTTCCAGTTGCCATTTAATGGGAGAAGTAATTTGTCTGTTTTAATGTATAGGTATCTATGCAAATAACTTATGAATTCAAATAAAGATAAGATTTATATTTATTATATCAAAAGAAACACATTTCACTTACTAATCTGAATATGAAGCAACAAACTCAATAAAATTACCCTTTATTAGTGAATTTAAGATTCAAGTATATCCTGGAATTTATCTTTGACTTAAAGTAGCTATTTTACACTGGTAATCAATTTGTGAACAACCATCAGTTGTATAGGTTTTAACGTCACTAGGATCTGTGAATACTAAACAACCAACCAAATCAAAATGAGATTTCTCTTAGGATTTACTTTTGAAATGTATTCTGAAATTACTCTTTGGACTTGGCGATCAAGATATGCATAAAATTATGTATTTTACATTCAATAGGATAAGCCATCATTGATCAAGTAGTTTAAGACAAAATCTTTGAAAAAAAATATTTTATTTTATTTCATTTGATCAATAGCCTAAAACCTTTCCGAAAAAGATATACATTGTATAAAAAATACCACATCCAAGTTTATTCTGTGGTTCGATAATTATAAGTGAACTTAAGAATATACAGAAACTCTTTGGATTTAAAAACAATTAAATTTTCACTTTTCGTACAATAGCTTTAATCTAACCCCATTAAAGTGTACAAAAAAATCATAAAAAAAATGATGCTCTTCAAATATATTTTATGAGCCCTCCATAAAAACTCAATTAAGGTTACAACCTTTACTACTTTCTTCAAGAGAATGAATGGACGTCCGCGGCAGACGTTATTAACGAGATTCATTAAAAAAATAATTAAAATTTCCATTTACTTTTCTTTTCTATCTTGAATTTACAAACTAGCGTTTGAATTCAAAACAATAGAATTTAAGTCAATCACAAAAATTTGCCCGTATAATGAACAAGTCAATTTTCATAAGAATATACTTAAATTGTCAGATTTAAATAATTATAAGCTCTAGGTTAATGTTTCAATACGCCAAATCATGTCATCTTCAGCGGTTACTCTTCATAAATATTATAAATACCTTTAAAATAACACTAATATTATAGGAAATAATCCATCAATTTTAGCCACAAACATGTGTTTATATTTTCTAAAAGGTCCTTGCTCTAAAAATACGATTGTATGTACAATGCCTTCAGATAATACGTATAAGTGGGTGATAACAATTTAAGCTCAATTTTATTTTGGGTTATGTGACACACAGAGTTATACTAACCAAAATATTTGGGCAGACAAAAATTAACAAATAACATTAAGTAAACCACGGACAATTGAAGCTAGTTTATCCCTGACCCTATTTAATATCACTAATACTAACCTCGGAGGCGTAATTGGCTAACGCGTTGGGTTTAGTATTGAGCTAGACTGCCGAGGACGGAGAGATCGAGGGTTCGAATCTCGGCCGTGTGAACTGGGGGTGGTTTTCCCTAGATGGTTTTCCACTTTCCCTCCACGCAAATGCGGATTAACTTCCCCTAAATTCAACCTTTCCAATTCCTAATCCATTAGCGTATTTAGTACTTAAGCGTATAACCCGAACGGGTAGTAAGACGCGGTGCTACGTAGAACTACTTGAGACACCTAGGTTGTTTTTCCATGTTAAAGATACACTTCTCATAAGATTTTTCATAAAACTCCTCAGATGAACACGATTTCAAAATATAACTACGGGAGAATTGACATTTATTGGGTAAAATGAATATACTGTGTAGAGTAGACCATTACTTAATTTTTCTATGCTAGTAGGAAATCAAGAATTTAATTGTCACATATCCCTATTTTGAGCTAGTTATATCCAGTCCACCTCATTACATCCTGTATATTCAGTTCAATTTTTTATGTTACTCTACCACTTGCCTCTAAGTATTCCTATTGGATTTACAGTCAATACTCTAGACATGGCTCTAGATTCTTCCAATCGCACTGCATGTCCTGCCCACCGTAAGCTACTAGACTTTACTCTTCTGACAATGTCTTGTGATGATTACCGGGTATGTAACTCATCATTATATAACCTCCTCCAATTATTAGTAGTCTTATCCCTTTTAGGACCAAATCATTTCCTAAGCAACCTCTTTTTCCAGCACACTAATTTTTTTTAGTCATGTAAGATAAGATACCACGTTACATAACCCTGAATAACAATCGGCAAACTATTATTAGTGTTTTCAGAGTCTTACATTTCTTGTAAGTAGGCAAGATGTAATAAATTAGAGTAAACCATATGTGTTCAAATATGTTCAGTTCATATAGAAAGTTTTTTAAGCTGAAATTATACTTATGTTTTAAATATATTACAATAAAATTCTATCAATAGAAATTGCTATAAAACTACTATTTTCCTCAAAATAAATCTACAAATCTTTGAGGTCGACTATAGACTTAAGAATAAAATGACTGTAAAGTTAATGTCAACAAAAGTTTTCATTTTTTACCGTGTATTAATACTAATCATCCTTTCCCTCTCCCCCATCTCTCACCTGCTTCTTTATCATAAATACATTCATTACATTATTTTTTTAAAAATCTAAAAAGAGTGAATATAAATTCTTGGTTTCGTTCAGCGAGTAAATTACGTAGTGCGATAATTATACAAGGAGTTAAATCGGCCAAATCTCCAAAACGCCTGTACGTGCTTTGACGTAGGTTTCAGTTACCAGCGTGTTCCTGTAATTAAAGACCAGTCAGAAAAAAAAACCACCGCGAGGTTTTCGACTAATTGCAGGTAGCGATCAAAAACTACCATCTCATTACAACACGATGCGCCGTACGTTACATTGCCTAGCGGGAGAGGGGGAGAAATACTTAAAGAAACCAGAGAGAGAAGGGATGTGTGGGAGGATATGTAAGAGAGAGAGAGAGAGTAAACATTGAACGATAAGAAGGGATGAATGGGGAGAAGGGTCTTCATTTACATACAATCGTGAAATCTGTGATGATGCACCGGATATGGGTAAAACAGAGTTTAATCAGTGGCATCTGAAGACAGGGAATTTATAAAATGTCTTTATGCAAGGAGTGAACAAGTTAATAGGCACTATTGTATCTATTTGGGGCATTTAACTGTTACAGTTCAAGTGCCTTATCTGACAGCTAGAAAATATATAAGTTTAATTTCACGTAGTCACACGTCAAGTGATTTTATCTGCAGCTATCCTTTTTTTCTATACTACTTCTCACCGCGTCTTACCACCCACCCGGATTATACGCTTATGTACTTATTAAACTATTGTGTTAGGTATAAGGAAGGTTGAATTTAGATGAAGTGTACCCGAATTTGAGTGTGAGTGGAAAATTACATAGGATAAACCAGCCTCAGTCCATCCGACTGGGATCGAACCCCGATTTCTCCATCTTCAGCAGTAGAATAGCGCCTAAGATCACACGGCTACCGAAGCGAGCTACGGACACATTGTATACAGTTATCATTCAAATAGCAATGTAGGATTTTTCCAAAAATAAACTTTTTAGAAAACACTAATGTTTTTAATTTGTTTTTTCAACAATGATAAAATTTTACTATATGCCTATTTATTGTTGTTTTATGAATGATCTATCAAAAGTGGCTGACAACTATAGTTCATAAAATAGCCTTATGTGTGAAGACATGAAAGTAGATTTAGCAGATTTTCTAGCAGTTATTGGAATAATCAACCACAAGTAAAGGGGACTTTGGTTTGAGCCCAGGTGGTGCTGAGGAGAATGTTTTATACATGTTTAAAGGTTCATACTTCTCTACAGCTAGTCCATGTTTCTACGTAGGTGCTTGAGTTGGATGTGTTGAATTTAACGTATTGTCTCGCTAAGTTAGTTGATAAGATGTGTTTTGGTGTGAGAGGTGTGTTGTTAATAGTTCATTGTTAAGCCATCCAATGATAAAACTCACTACTTATAGGTCTATATTCTGAAAATTGAAAAATTGACACCTGGGCATGGGAATTTAACCCAGGACCTTTGGCTTAGTACGCCTAATATAATAGCTTTGGCTATTTGATTCTTCACTAATTATATGTCTATTTATGTTTTTAAAGTTTGAATATTTTTTTAGTATTATCATATAATATTTTATCAGTTTGATAAATATATAAGTAATTTTTAATAAATAATTCAGTTAGCAATTTTTTTCAACTCTTAGCTTATAGTTTATATTTTAATTAATTTTATATAGGCTCTATTTGATCAGTTTATTCAATTTATTTAGGGTATTTAACGTTCACTCTATGATAACACTGCTTATACCAACACGTTTAGAGATAAACTTAAACTTAGAACAAACACAACATCCAGCCCCCAGCCGTTAATTCATCACTGTTTACGGAGAAACCCACATTTCACCAACGATACATTTTTCGGTCATGCCAGGAATAGAAACCGGGACCCTTAGCTCAGTTGACAAACACGCTGCCGGTTAGGATAAGGTGTCGAACTTTATCAGCTGTCAAATAACGTGTCACTTTATTATGTTAAATTTATTAAATCACCTTTTGTTTCATTAATATCAAGCCTTATCATTGTATATTAATAATTTTACTAACAAATGAGGGATGAGTAATTGCAACACAATAGATTGCCAAACATATCTATACTTTAATATATCTTTTACCAATAAGATATACTTTTTAATTAATTTAGCTTGATTGCCTCTTAAATT